>JAJONQ010047321.1:0-36126 GCA_036250385.1 Solanum microdontum
GTAAATAAGGGTGTTGCTGACCAACTTTCTCCGGGAGGTTTGATGCAGCAACCTTATGTGATAGCGGCTCAGCTCTTGGATGGCATGACTACCATAAATAGGGTGTGGTATACCCGTGAAGGCCAGGTCTCCCCTCTCATGTTTAAGCTGACTAAGGAACAAATGGAGAAGGACCAAGAGAGGGACCAGAACATGGCCAAGATCATGACACAACTTGATATTTTGTCTAAAAATGTCATGGGAGCTGGTGCTCGAAGTGTCAATTACGTGGGTGTCGGCTGTGCTAATCCGGATGAGTCCAAGTTTGAAGCCTTATATAATGAAGAGGTAAATTTCCTAGCCAACCAAGGCGGTAGATATCGTTCAAACTACCCGAGGCAGGGTGGTAACCAAGGTTGGGCTAGGGATGAAGGTTGGAATGATCGAGATTGTAAATGGAGGGACCATAATCCAAATTGGAAGGATGGGGAAAAGGATAGTTTAGTGCCTCCCCACGAGCGCCAAAAGACAAAGGATTCGGAAAGTGGTCGGTGTGAGGATATGCTCTCTCTATCCTAAACAAAGTTGAAGGGTCAGACAAGTTTTTAAAGGAAATGAGAGAAGATGTGTCTACCCTTAGTTAGACCGTCACCTCATATTCAGTGTCGATCAAGCAGTTGGAGACCCAAATGGGTCATATATCGTCTCATCTTAACCCAAGACAGCAGGGGGTTTGCCTAGTGATACTATGGCTAACCCCAAGAATGAGGTTTGAAGGTGGACTTGCGTTGTACCACGACGTTAACTAAGGCGCTGCTTGGGAGGCAACCCAAGTTTTCTTATTTGCTTACCTTTCTTTGTTTGGAATAATGGTGTGTGGGTTGTCTAGGTTAACATGTGGAAAGTGTTTGGAAAGAGGGAAATTGACGAAGAAAAGGTCCAGTTGGCGCATCGCTGAAAGGGTCGGTGACCCTGGCTCAGACCGCCAATGGACTCAAGAGACAAATTTAACTTGGAGTCTATAACTTTTGGCGAAAACCAGGAAATTATTGGCATGTCGCCGGCGACCCCGATATAGTCCGCCATTTAGATCTCCAAATTAGCTGGAAGTCCTGGAAAATTCAGTGAGGTGAGTGTCTATTTGGCGCTTCGCCGAGCGAATCGGTGAGTAAGACTAATGTCACTGAACGGGCAAACACTAGACTGTTTTTAAGGTTATATTTTTCAAACTCTTCACTGTCCCTCACTTTAAATCTTCACAAACTCACACCTGCACCTTAGTTTATATATTGGCACATTTCCAGAAGTATTTTAGTTGTTGATTAGTGCTTAGAGTTGGATTACATTGCTGCTTAACATTTCAATTATATATTAATCGACATAAAAGGTTGGTTTTCCAAACCGCAAATTCATTTTTATTGAAATTGTACTCATTTGCAACATTATTATCTTGATGGTCGTGTACTGGGAGTCTCTAATAAGATTAGTATGTTTAAATGTCGGTTTTAATTTGAACACCTTGCTCGTAGTGTTTTGATTGTTGAAATCCCGTAGCTTGGTGCATTGAAATAGATTACAATACTTGGGGTCGTGCTTGTATGTTATGGGTCTTGTTTGATTTTGAGTTGTGCATGGTTTGGTTTTGTTTTCGGGGGTTGCGGGGTTGTATTCGAGAAGTTGGGTTGAAAATGGGCACGTTGGGTCGTTTGGCGAGCTGGGTCGAGCTCGCCGAACCACTTGGTGGTTCGCCTAATGTCCCCATCTCACCTTTAATTTCATGCTTTATGTGTTGTTAGATTCTCTAACTTTTGACGAGAAGCCTAATGCCGTCGAAGGACCTCGGTGACTCACTGAAAGACTTCTTGATTGCCTTTAGTCTGCACCCATGTATCATGTTCACACTGTGACTTTCAACGAGCTAGTTGTTGCTCCCCAAAAGCTGTCGGCAATTCTCCGAAAGAGTCTCCCATCGCCAAATGGCTATAGTATTAAAACTAATTTTCTTTGCTTCTGTTCGAATATCTCAAATTTTGTTTCAATGCTTCGCAGACGGCTAGACCAAAAGTTGCTTGGAAAATCATGCCACCCCGACAGATAAGAGCACAACATTTCAAATTAAATGAAGAAAGGTCTAATCCTCCCAAGAAGGGCAAACAAGAACCTTCACCTGGAAACAAAGGCAAGGGCAAGAGACCTAGTTCTAGCAGGAAGACTGCTTCCCAAGACTCCTCTATCCCTTATGGGCTCAGGGACTTTATATAGTTGTTTGGAAATTTTTGGCAGACACACACCTGTAGAAACTCCTGGTGAGTTTGGTGCTATTGTTCCTTTTAAAGGAACTCCGGGCACTGATGCCCTAGACCAGACTGATGCACCGGGCACTAATGCCTAGACAGATGGAGCGACTGCTTAGACATAATCCCCTTTTTACCTCCCTCTCTCTCTTACTTTTATTTTGACTTGTGGATATTATATTTTTGTTTGCATTTGAGGACAAATGCTTTTATTTGTGGTGGGATGAGGCCCACCTTTTGTGTGACATTCTCATTTTATTTATATATTTGGGCTTTGAGTAAAATTTTGTCTTGTACACTACTTTTTGTGGATGTTTGAGGTTGTGGCTCCTTACTTTTAATTGTAAATGATTTTTGACCCTTCCAAAAATTGTGCCACCTCTTGTATGTGTCGAATGTGGTTGTTCTCTTGCAAATTTGAGTACCGGTTTTGATCAATACCGATGACTCAAATAGTGCTCATAATCGAATAGAAATGAATGACCGGCTCTGACAATGCCAATTGAAGGTGCATAGACAATATGTGAACTCCTTGCATCTCGTTGTGACTAGCCAAGTATCAAATTGAGTCTCTTGTGATGAACATTGCACATTAGAGAAAGTGTGGAGTCTTGTATGACTTTGGTGCCAATGCCTTGTGTGATTAGCTTACCGTGAACCATGTGTGATGACACCGAGAATTTGCCCAGTTTGTCCAGCTGACTAAGTGATACGAACTCTTGATATGATCTTAGGCAGCGTTAAAGAGTGTGAAACAATTTGACATTACCCTTCTTTTATGGCTTAACCTGTGAGTGTGTGAAACTCTTTTGAACACCCTTTGAGCCTTAGCCTTTTCTTGAAAGAAACTTGATAAAAATGTGACCTTTCTTGACCTATTACCCATAATCCTCATGATTTGTGTTTTGTGTGAATAGCCAACTTAGGCCAAAAGCCTAAGTTGAGCATGTGGTGAAAAGAGAAGGTAAATAAAAAAGTGCAAGAAAGTCCCCTTTGACCCACGGTGTTGAGAAAAATGGAACCCCTCCATACAAAAAAAAAGGAATGAAAAAGAGAAAGAATGAAAAAGTTGTGGAATAAAGTTTTGAGAAGACAAAACAAAATGGGGTTTCCAACAGTCAATGGAAAGTAAATAATGGGATGACTTAAAAGCACGAATGACAAATGATGAAGAAAAGGAAAGGAAGTGTTGTTCACACCGCATTTCATGAGGATTATAGCCAATGAGCCGAAATAACCATACCTTTGCACTCAACCCCGTTACAAGCCATAAAAAGACCTTTTTGATCTTGAGTGAGCTGAAGCAAATGTTAGTTGGAAAATACGAGCAAACCTATGGGTGAAATATTGTATTGTGTTTATCTTTGTGAGTGTGAGAGTTGATCTTGATTCCGGAACTTTAAATGATTGAGCCACTATGTGTGAATATGGAATCATTCTTTATGTGAGGGCATTTGATCACTTTTGTTGGGCTTGAACTTGCATTTAAAGCAAGTATAGTGAGCTTGAGATTCTTTGGTAATGGTGAGTCACAACTTGAATCTTTGAGTGCACAATTGATCCTTGCACGAATAAGTTGACTCTTTTTGTGTGCATTCATGATTGAGTCTTGTGTAGCACTGTTTGAGACACCCTTTTTGAACTGCTGAACTTGAGTTTTACTTGAGGACAAGCAAAAGTTTAAGTTGGGGTTGTTGATGAGTCCATGATTTGGACTCTTTCAGGGCTTTTTTGATAGATTTATTGTCCTCAAATGCATATTTCGTCTCAATAACTGATGAAAATCCTTGTTTCAGGTATTTGGAGTTAGAGACAAGGCATGGACACTATTGGGCAGAAAGAAACAAGGCAGCTGAAAAGAACGAAGAAAAGACGGCCTGAGGATCGCCTAAACCATTTGGCGAGCCACCGAATGGCTATGATCTCGCCTAAAATTCTACTGTGCCAAGTTATTAAGGAGAAAATCAAGTCGGTGAGATAAATGAGTAGTCGGCGAGTCGCCGAACGATTCCGTGATGAAGTACTTCATCACCCAAAGATACAAATGCTGAATATGTTGAAGGCCATAGCAGAAAAGCGATGAACCAGACCAAAGGGCGAATCACCGAGTGGGTCGGCGATCCCGACTAACTGCGCCGAGTGGTCCTTCGCAACACACTTTTTGATAACTATAAATACTTGTTTAAATTTCTAGTTTAGTATCAAGTTTTACAATTCAGAAACCAATTTTTAGAATTACTCAGTTTTAGAGCTTAGTGTTTGGAGGCAATTTTCCTTAGCTTTGAAGATTTGATGATTTCTATTTTCTAAGCACTTGGAAGTGGGTATTGAAGATTCTTCATCTTTGACGTGTATAAAGACAATATCTATCGTATCCATTTGATGGAAACACTTTTCGGTATCGATTTCAATCTCTTTACTATGTCTAGCTAAAACCTCAATTCTTGGGGTGTTATTTTGTGAATATGGGTTGAATTTACTGCTGGGTATTGCTAATTGATTGTTTATTCGCTGTTTAGAGGTGATTTCGTCAGTAGTTGTGTTTGAATTAAATGGGGTTGCAGTTGCAAATATAATTTTATCTTTGTATTTTTTACTTACTCGAGAGAGATGTTTTAAAACCAAAACTACTGAATCGATAGTCTGTGGTTATTGGGTTGTTGTGGGTTCAGCTCGAGAGAGTGAATCCTAAATCGTCTCCCACACATTCAGCTCGAGAGAGTGAATGGATTAAGGTGAAGGTTGTGCTTCATTGCCGCTTATCGGTGTTCAAGAGAAACCGATTTGATTCGGGGTAAATTGTTCGAGAGAAAATTTACCCCCATTAAAGTCTAGCCTAGTTACCAATTTACAGCAATTTACTATCAATAGCATTTACCCGGTTGTTTATTTTAGCCCATATTCCTATCACATCCCAAGAATTCTGTCTCCATGTTTGCATATTTGGTTTTAATCATCGTTTTAGTTGCTTATTGACTACAAAAGCCCCTCCGATAATTGACACTAGTGTCATCCTTTAATTTATCATGTTTTTACTCATAAATGTCTATAGCTACGATTGACTATTGAACACATTTTTGCTTTTCTATTGATTCTCAATTACGAACCGCTCCCTTGGGACTCGACCCCAACTCACTAGTTGGGTTATATTACTACTAGTTGGCACTTGAACTAGAATTAGTGTCCTGATACGTGAAGTCAATCGATTGCAATGTTCTGACATAACTAACTTGGGTCTGTTGCCACGTTCCGGCATAACTATGGGATTGGTTGCCACGTTCCAGCATAATTATGGGATCGGATCCCACGTTCTGGTATGCTAACTGTTTGCCTTTGTGTCCCATGAGAGAACCAATGATTTGATATAAAATGTAAAGTTGTTCGTTGTTCATAAATGTTGATAATATTATATATGTTGATATATATGATTGTGATTATGTTGCACTTAGTGGAATAGCCACGTGATGCTACCAGTACACTGAGGTTGTGTACTGATATTGCACTTGCTCTTATTTTTGTTGAGTGCAGGGCATCTTCAAGAGGCTACTGACAGACCTCGCTTAGGAGATCAGTGATCGTTCGAATTCAAGGGTGAGCCACTTTTTTCGGGCTGTCATGGGTTCTCTTTCGTCTATGTCCACCATTTCCAGACTTAGACTATGTTCTATTAGTTATTAGTACATTAGTTGGGGGTTGCATTCCTTTTTGTTTAGACTTGGTTCATTGTTAGATGTTTTGGTACATTGACTTTCCAGTTCTAGGTTATATTCTTCCGCATTATTAGTTTTAGTTAGACTTTTATTGGAGTTTATGGGAACTCCCTATTTATTTCCTTAGAATTTAACTTGCTTCCATAACTTAAATGCCTTAGTTTTGGTTTAGTTGTTTGCTTTGAGTTGTAGTAGTAGTTCTCCCACCGGAGAGTTAGTGTCGGTACCAATCACGACGGTCTGGGTCGTGACAAAAGTTAGTATTAGAGCCTAAGTTCGTTGATCTCGATTTACCGAAATGAGTCTAGTAGATTTTTGCGGAACGGTATGGGGACGCCTTTACTTTTCTTCGAGAGGGTATATGACTTTATGAAATCTCTTTGTTTTCTCTTGTCTCCTTTCGTGCTATGACTTTATTCTAATTGGTATCTGGCGATTCAAATTGGTATCTAACCTTCTTCCCTCTTCTATCCGCAGATGGTTAATACTAGATTCAATAACGTTAGGCCCGTAGCACCCATTAATGCTCCAGCTAAGGAATCTATAGTGAGAGGTCGCGGTCGAGGCTGGGGTAGAGGAAGAGCTAAAGATAGAGGCCGTGGAAGAGTAGCGCCTGCGGGAAATGGAGCTCTTGCTGCGAATGCTCCTGTGAATGAGGACCCTCATGCACATCATGAAGAGATTAAAGAGGAGAATGTTGATGTTGAGAATGTTGAGGATATGGGATAAGCGGAAGAGGTGCAGGCTAAGACTACCGATGTTCCTCCCATAGACCCAGTGTTAGCTCAACATATCATGTAATTCTTGAAATGATTGGTTGGTCCTGGAGTGCTTCCTTCTGCTCAAGCAACTCAAGCTCTTACTAATCCTCTTGTTGTTAGCACTACGCCCAAGGTGGGTGGAATGGGAGATAATGATGCTTTGTTTCGTCCTTTGTTTGGTTCTATTATGACTAGGAATGAGCATGAAATGTTGACTAAGTTTTTGAAACTAAAGCCTCATGTGTTTCTTGGTTCTGAGAAAGAGGATGCTTATGAGTTTATCTTAGATTGCTATGAGAGGCTTCATAAGTTGGGAATTGTCCATCAACATGGGGTTGAGTTTGTGTCCTTTCAACTTCAAGGTGAGGCTAAGCAGTGGTGGAGAGCTTATATGGAATGCAGATCTTCTACTTTACCTCCACTTACTTGGACCTAATTTGATGCTCTGTTTCTAGAAAAGTATGTGCTAGGATTTTGAGGGATCGCAAGAAGGATAAGTTCATGGCTTTGGAGCAAGGTGGTATGATTATGGCTGCTTATGAGGCCAAGTTTCATGATTTGTCTAGATATGCTACTCAATTGGTGAGTACTGAGGAAGAGAGAATCCGGTTATTTATTAGGGGATTAAATTCTGAGTTGCAAGTATTATCTGTTTATATGACTTCTGGAGGGAGGAGCTTTAATGAGGTAACAGACTATGTTAAGAAAGTGGAGGGGGTGAGGCGAGACGGTAAAGCTAAGGCATAGGCATAAAGAGCTAAAAACTTAGGTAACTTTCAAGGTTTTTATTCCAAGGGGTCCGGAAGGCCAACGCTTCCAGCCAAGCCAATTCAGTTTGCTATGCTCGCCTCTGCAGGTAGTTACTCGGAAACTCTATCTCATAATTTTCAGAATAGCCAGAGAGTCGAGCCTTCGATGGGCGGCAGACCATCTTTTGATCGTACTTGTTTCAACTGTGGTGAACCTGGGCATATGAGGAGATATTGTCCCCACCCACGTGTGTTAGATTCCGTGCAGCAGCAGTCTAGAGTAGTGGTACCCATGTGGAATGGTAATAATGGTAGAGGTCATCCACAAGTTATGCGAGGAGGTAATCAGCGAGGTCGTGGAGGTAGAGGAAATGATAATGCATGCAGAGGTAATGTGTAACCAGGCAGGGAAGTGGTTCGTCAAGATGATAGGGCTCAGTGTTATGCCTTTCCGGGCAAGAATGAGGCAGAGGCGTCTGACGCGGTGATCACAGGTACTAGTCTTGTCTGTGACCAGATGACTAATGTGTTATTTGATTCGGGTTCTACTTTTTCTTATGTATTTGTGCGATTTGCCTCAGAGTTTGATATGATTTGTGATATACTTGATGCCTCTATCCATGTTTCTACCACAGTTGGAGAGTTAGTCATAGTTACCCATGTCTATCGTGCTTGTCCTATTTTGTTTATGGGTTTTCATACTTGGGCTGATTTGGTGATTTTTGATATGACTAATTTTAATATGATCTGAGGCATGACTTGGTTGTCCCCCTATTACGTTGTGCTTCATTGTAATACTATGTCCGTAACTCTAGAAATTCTGGGAGGGAAAAAATTAGAGTGGGAAGGTGTGTACAGGCCTAAGAGAACTAAGATCATATCCTTTATTCAGGCAAAGATATTGATAGGGTAGGGTTGTTTGGCTTATTTGGCTCATATTAAGGATGTTGAGATTAAGGCTCCATGCATTGGGTCTATTCATGTGGTATCGGAATTTATAGAAGTGTTTCCTAATGATTTGCCTGGTATGCCTCCGGATAGAGATATAGATTTTTGCATTGATTTAGAGCCTGGTACGCGTCCCATTTCTATTCCTCCGTATTGCAGGGCTCTGGCAAATTAAAAGAGCTTAAGGCTCAAATCCAAGAGCTTCTTGATAAGGGATTTATTCGTCCTAGTGCTTCCCCATAGGGTGCTCCAGTTTTGTTTGTTAAGAAAAAGGATGGTAGTATGAGAATGTGTATAGATTATCGGCAGTTAAATAAGGTGACTATTTGAAATAAGTACCCCTTGCCTTGAATAGATGATCTTTTTGACCAATTGCAAGGTGCATCAGTTTTCTCTAAGATTGATCTAAGATCCAGTTACCATCAATTAAAAATTAGGCCTGAGGATATGCCCAAGACGGTGTTTAGAACTCGCTATGGGCACTATGAGTTTTTGGTTATGTCTTTTAGTTTGACCAATGCGTCTGAAGCTTTTATGAGTTTAATGAATGGGGTGTTCAAGCCATTTCTTGATTCTTTCAGCATATTCTTTATTGATGATATTTTGGTCTATTCAAAAAGTGAGGAAGAGCATGCCGACCATCTTCGTATTATTTTGGGTGTTCTTGGGAAGCAAAGGTTGTATGCAAAATTTTCTAACTGTGAATTTTGGTTGACTTCTGTTGCATTTTTGGGGCATGTAGTTTCAAAGGAAGGGGTAATGGTAGATCCTGAAAAAATTGAGGCGGTTAAGAATTGGGTTCGACCAAGTTCTGTGACTTAAGTTAGGAGTTTTGTAGGGGTCGCTAGCTATTATCGTCGATTTGTGAAGAACTTTGCTTCTATTGCCACTCACTTGACCAAAAAGGAGATACCATTTGAATGGATTAAAAAATGTGAGGAGATCTTTCAAAAGCTCAAGACTCTCTTGACCACCGCACCTATTCTAGAATTACCGGTGGAAGGTAAGGATTTTATAGTTTATTGTGATGCTTCTCATTCTGGGTTGGGCGCGGTGTTATTGAAGGATAAGAATGTTATAGCCTATGTGTCGCGCCAATTGAAGGTGCATGAGAGAAATTATTTAACGCATAATTTGGAGTTGGCAGTGGTAGTATTTGCTCTTAAGATATGGCGGCAATATCTATATGGTGTTAAATGTGAGGTATTTACTGATCATCGTAGTTTGTAGCATGTGTTCACTCAAAAGGGTCTGAATTTGAAACAACGAAGGTGGATGAAGTTACTTAAAGATTATGATGGGATCATTCAATACCATCCGGGCAAGGCTACTGTGGTGGTAGACGCTTAGAGTCGAAAAGCGTTGAGTATGGGTAGTTTAGCTTGCTTGAGTGCATCCAAGCACCTTTGTCTAAGGAAATTCAGACCTTAGAGTCTAAGTTCATGGAATTGGGCATCTCAGAAAGAGGTGGGGTGCTAGTTAGTATTGAAGTGAGGGCCACATCCATTGAGGAGATCAAGGCCAAACAATTTGAGTGTAACGACCCTAAAAACGTATAAGTGAAACTAGAGCCTAACGTGTGTGTTAAAGGTTGGTGTGAGGTTTGATGGTTCTTTATGTTGTCCCGAGCCATGGTTGAGGTGTTTAGGGGTTAGACGTCAAAGTACGACCCCCTAAGGACCACCCTAAGGGTCCTTGAGGAGGACCCTAAGTCTAAACCCCAAGACCCCAAGGAAACCATGAGGCTGCCCAAAATGGGGTGACCAACAGAAGAGGTCCACGCCCCGTAGGTCCATCCATGCCCCATAGGTCCATCCATGCCCCGTGGATGGCCTTCGTTGTTCAATTGCCCCCAAAACATGCCATAGCCCCAAATGACGGATGACCAGGACAGGGCATCAACGCATCCACGGTCCGTGGGTGAGGAGCCGTCAATCACATTTGTGTTTGCTGTCTTGGTTCGGCCAAGCTAGGGGTGGATTGGTAAATTCACCCCAAGTCCTAATAAGTCTTTGAACGGTTATTTTAAGTATATTAGGATATTTTAAGAGTATTAAAATATAATTGGACCTCATTATTTCAAGTCCTCCAAATCAAAACCCTTCCCTCCCAAAAAGTCCTCTCTACAAACTCCATTGGAGATCAAGGTCAAGTTCAAGCTAGGGTTGGGGATTTCAAGGTTTTTCTTTTTCAATTTTCATGGGGAAGCGATAGCGAGGTACGGAAGTCTTGATCCTTGTCTAACTTTTCATTCAAGGAACAAATTCAAAGGTGATTTCAAAGCATGAAAAATCTAGGGTTTTACTCAATCTTATGGGTTCTTCCATCAAACATTTTGAAATGGTTTCTAATGACAAATTATGATTGTGTTGATGTTTAATTGATGATTTATGATGAAAATATTCTATCAACCCATGATTTCTCTTAATTCCTAAATTGTACCTTATGAAGTGGGTTTGATGATCATGAACGAATGTTGATGGATTATGCCTAAATTGATTTAGATTGTTGGATTGTATCACTATTCATGCCGAATTGTATTAATGAAAGGTTTGTTGGTGAAAGTGAATTCATGGCCTTGAAAGGGCAAGTGATGACCTAATTTACATGTTAAAGTAGAATTGTGCTTGAGCTATTGATCCACTTGAAAGGTGGAGGTGTTTAATTACTTTTTAGATTGTTATCATGGCCTTGAAGGCATAGTTTGAGGAATTGAAGTATTATCATGATATTGTATGTGTGAATGTGATGTGAAGGATTTGCATGTGATTTAAATGATAGAATGATGATCATGTATAGTAGGTAATTGTGTTGTTGTTGATAGTATATTATTGATTGACACTCATGAATGATGAATGATAAAATGTGAAGGGTTTCTATAATGTAGTGTTATATCTTGAATTGTTAGGCTTAAGGCACCTTTTTCTTGTATTGATGAATGTGACCTTGAATGTAATGTCATGTCTTGAATTGGTAGGCTTAGGCGTTCTCTTCTTATCTAATGAATATGAATCGATAGGCCAAGGCATTCCTTTCATATATGAGTCTTGACTTAATGTCTTAATGATCATGAGTTGGTAGACCTAATGTTGGTAGCCCATTCATAAATGACTAATGAATGTGTTGATGACTTAGAATTGGTAGACCTAATGTTGGTAACCCTTTCTTGAATGAATGAATGAATGTATTGAGTTGGTAGACCCAATGTTGGTAGCCTTCAATAAATGACTAATGAAGTATTTTAGGCTATGGCTTGAACCGGTAGACCTAGATGTGGTGGCCCTTCATGATGAGTCTAGAACCCAATGTGAATGTTAAACCTTGAAGTGGTAGACCTAATGGTGGTGGCCTACTTCTTGTGTGAGATGATAAACCTTGAAATGGTAGACCTAATGTGGTGGCCCTTCTTGGAAAGTCAATGAGATATCCTTAATGTACCTTGAATTGGTAGACCTAATGGTGGTGGCCCTTTCTTGTGTAATGTACCTTGGGTTGGTAGGCCTAATGTTGGTGGCCCTCTCAAGTACAACAATGTAATGTGATTGAAATACTCTATGTGAATGTAGGCTAAACATCGAGAGGATATGGTAAGATGGAAACTCTCCCAACGTTAGGCTAGGGTTCCAATGAACATCTTCCTATCCCATAACTATGTGCCCATATAGGATATTAGCTAGCAGATTCTATCTGAGCTAATGTTACCGTTCTACTTTAGGCAAGTAGAACACCTTTTACGGTGTGGGGTTACATGACACCAGATTCCATTTCTCGCTTGCATGGTCTATTTCAGTTAAATGCTTATTCCCATCATGTGAGATGTGCATTATGGTTTCTTGAGAGGTTCTACAAAGTGTGGGTGATAGTATGGTATGCCATCCATGCAATGCACGAGTAGGCTTTGAGAGGGTCATAGTGAGTTCTCTAAGTCTTAATGACTATTGTTTGAATGTCCTCCTAGGAAGAAGTTAAGGAGAATGTTGATCTAATGTCTAATGAATGAAAGTCTTCTAAATGATGTTATTGAATAATGTTGACTCATATATGCTTAAATGTAAAGATGCATGCTATACTTGGATTGTATTATAAGTAACTTCTTTGTCATGACTTTTGAGTGTGAATGTGCCTTCTATAGGGTGACTTCAGAGGAGTACTTAGTGTGAGTAGTAGTATGGGATGCTACTTGCACATTGCACAAGTATGACTTAGAGTTGTCTTAGATGTTGGTCTTAATGTAATGGTGTGAATCATGTATTGTTTATGTCTATTATATGCATTATTGTGTAAAGGTGCAAAGGATTGGTGAGTTCACTTTTGGTGACCTTAAAGTGGTGCCTTAGTGTGGGTGGTGGTATGGGACGCTACCCATACATTGCACAAGGTATAGCTTGAGGGTTACTTGAGGTGAAGTCTTAAGGTGAAGGTAAAGGTTCATATGTAGATTATGTTATAATGTGAAAATGTGACTTGCATGTTGGTTGTGACTTATATTATGCCTCTTTTATCAATGTTCATGAACTTTTACTAAAATGGCATATATCATGACTTTCAAACAAAGATGTTCGTTTTAAGCATGTTCTTGTATGGCTTCCATACTTAGTACATCTAATGTGCTAACACATATTTCTTCTCCTTTTTTACCAAAGTGTAGGGTTTGAAGATATTGGTGTTCTATGCTTGAAGGATAGGTTTCTAATGTGCTTGAAGATGAAGACTTGGTGAGTTCTCATAGTTTCGAGGACAAAACCCATTATGTTCCTTTTTGTGTCTTTTAGTTTATGTTAAGCTTTTGTATGGGCTAAGTCCCAATGTTGTATTCAAAGAGTATTTAGATGGTTTGAGACAAAGTTAGAAGTCTTCCACTTGCTTTTATGAAAGATGTCTTCGATTGTAAACAAAGTTTTAAATTCTTCTCTATTTTCCTATGATCTTATGTTCAAGAATGCTATGAGGCTTGTACAAGACCCCTTCGGGGTCGAGTTGGCCATGTTGCATCCGGGGTGTACCCCCGGGTTATGACAAACATGGTATCAGAGCACAAGATTTTGGAATGGTCTTAACATGTCTCAAACCACATCTAGTAGAGTCTTGTTCATAATGTGAAGCGCGCAACATTATGAATAAGAGGCTATTGGGTGTTAAGAAAGTTTCACTTCTTAATTCTTTAAGTTGTGCCATAGAGTTTAGCTCTATAATGTCTCTCTCTTGTTCCTTATGTGATGGTCTTTAGAGTATGAACCTTGAAAGGTTTATGTTACTTCAGTTGAGGGAGAGAAAAGGTTGGTTGTGATGCCAACTATGGCTATGTGACTTGATAGATTGAGAAGATATATTGTGGTGTTGACTTTAGTATGATTGGGTTGCCTTGTGGCTATGTGTGTTGTTGGTAGAATCCGGCTTAGTCATGATGAGTTGTGAGGTATGTTGAAAGAGTTGATGAATTGTAGTGTGTGATTGATGCCTTAAGAGGTGTGGCGAGTTGAGCAATTTAGACCCAGTGTGGTAGACTCATATGAGACCTTGAGTGGTGTTGGTAAGGTTGTTGTGAGCAGGAGTTGCTTAATGAGGATCTTCCTAGTTTAAAAGCACCGGTATGTTGATGGTTTCTTGTAAGTTGTGGATATCTTGTTAAGGTCCTTAGTTGGGTTTACTCCTAAATGGGGGAATAGTATGAGGAGTAGTAAGGTTGATGAGATATCCTTACCTCTTTCTTTATATGCCTATTCAAGCTTGAGACCAAGAGTTCCTTTTTGGCTTGTTTCATGTTTTTGGAGTCATGTGTGATATTGTGTTTCCATGGTCTCCTTATGTTATGCATGTTCTTGATGAATTCTTGTTTGAATGAGAAAATGAGTGTTCACAAATTATGTTCCTCATGTTAGTGTGCATTTAGTATGAGTTATTACTTACATGCTTAATGAGGTTAAATGTTGAACATGTCTAAATGTGCTTTTATGAGAAAATTGTTTAAATGTGCTTAATGATGTTGTGATGAGCATGATGTGATTTGGAGAAGGAAGTTCCAACCTTCTTTAATTGCATGGTTTATGTTTGAGCTTATTGATGTGAAGTTGATGTTTCCTCCTAGTTTGTTCATTGTTTATTGTAACACCCCCAGAAAGCTTTTGAGCTAAGATTCGAACCGTTCTTTGTAGTGAGTGAGATTTTTTTCAAGGAATTTAAAATTTCTTGAGTGCTAAGGTCACTATATGTAGCACCTTAAGTTCCAAGAAGAACCTAAGGGAGTTCATTCAAGTCATTCCTAAGTTTTTCTTAAGTTTTAGATCAACTTCAAACGACCATAACTCCTAGTACAACATGAGTTGGGTGTGCTACAAGAAAGAAAATGAAAGCCCTTCTAGTCCTCTTTCCAATGCCAACAAGTTTGCTAAATTCCAAGCTCTAAGTAAAAAGTTATAACTGATTTACTAACGACACCCAAACATGGCAGCAGCTCCGCGTTACGGAGCCAATACGAACCTCACTACCTGGTGAAAAATCATTCCGACTCCAATCTCATTTTAATTATTACTTTAGGGGTATTTTAGTCTTAAAAACCCTGAGGAAGTTGTCTAAATTGCCCTAAACGAGTAAAAAGTCAGTTTTGTTAAATCAAACCCTCTCATTCACTCCAAAGATTCTACGCTCAAGAAAATCAAGAAACGCTAAGGCTAGGTCCATCTTCACAGATTTTCCATCAAGTTCTACAAGAAGATGATTCTTTCAGGTATGTAAGCTTCCATAGTGTTGGGTTTGTTCGCCCTCATGCCAATCATGTTTAATTTTATCCTTGAATTCGTTTATAAGATTAAATTATTATTTTTTTGAGAAGTTCTTGAGTTTTAGCCAATATTGATAATCTTATTGAGTTCTTGAGGTTTGTGCTAAGTTCTTTGATAATGAAGTTCTCATTGTGTACTAGAGGCGAGGGTTTGCGAATAAGATGAGTTAATTGATAGTTCCTTGTATGGGTTTCGTTGAAATTGTTTTGGGTTAAAAGAATTCGTGAAATTTGACCTTAGAATTGCAGTAGGTGTGAGTTGATTCAAATTTGAGTGAGGAAGAAAAGATCGAGCAAACATATGTGCCCAGCTCCGCATCGCAGAGGTGTTTTAAACATTTAGTCCCCCGAAAAGTAGCCCCCGCTCCATGTCGCGGAGAGGATACATAGTCCACTGTCCCAAAATTTATTTTTGTGATCAAAGATTTAATTCCATCTCCGCGTCGCGCCAGTATTCTTTAATTTGGTTATTCTCCCGTTCTTGTGATCAATTATCTTAACCCTCCTAAAACATTGAGAGGTCCTACATTCCGAAGCATAACCTTTGAATCCATAATTCAAATTCAAGGTATAGTTAAAGGTTAAGTTTTGAGAACTCATTCGAACATTCTAAGAAAGTCCCTTTGAGCCTTTTTGAGGAGTCTTCTACAACTTCTAGTAATTTGTTTTAAGGCTCGAGTAAGTGAGTAAGAGGTTGAGGAAAGTGTGTTCATGAGTCTACTTTGTCATCACGAGATCTTTCCTATACTGAACCGTAACTCTTGAATTCATAATTCACATTCAAGAGAGAGTTAAGAGTAGAGTTCAAGAAAGCTTTTGAGTTCAACTGTGAATCTTTTGAGATCAACTATCGAATTGAACTAAGTTTTGAGGAAGTAAATCAGAGAATAAGAAGAGTCGCATACATGAGTTCCATATTACTATGTAGACAATTGAGTCAAGTTGTTTCATGCCCATAATTCCGCATGAACTTCGTAAGTTGAGCATCCTTCAGAGAAGTGGTATCACCAAGTTCTAAGCCTTTAAGTTTTGTGTTCCGAATCCCTTTTGAGAAGTATCTTTGAGTTCTTGAGTTGAACATTTCATTCCCATAATCCCACATAAACACTATAAGTCGAACAGTCTTGAGATGAGTAGTATCATTAAAGTTCTTGAGTTCCATTTATGGTTATTGAAAACCTTGTATCGAGTCGTTCACGTCCATAATTCGGCATGGACCATATTTTAAGAAGTCTTTTACAAATGTTTTAACTTTGTTTTAAGACTTAAGTTTTGAGTTCAGTAAAGAGTAAAGCTGAAGTCCATTTCTTAAAAAGTATATGGGGACTATGTATTCTCAAAAGAGTTTAAAATGTTTTCACATTTAAATAAGAACGGAAAACTGAGATTTAAAAGAGCCTCTGAGCTAGTGTTTGAGTAAAGAGCCTTTGTGCTAATTTTTTCAGTAAAGAGCCTTTGGGCTAGTTTTCAATTAAAGAGTAAATGCTTTCACAATAAAGCAAGAGAGGAAACCTTGATTTCCAAGATAGCCTTTGAGCTATGTTTTTGAGCATTTATCTCAAATCACAGAAAGAAGTATGTTTTAAACATAAAGAGCTAGTAACGTATTTGGGAGTAGTATTGAGCACCGATATGGGGACAAGCTTGAGTTCATATAACTCACGTATCCATAATCCATGTAGCCATCATGGGTAGAAAAGGGTCATACTTTTTAGATGAATCCTTTTATCATAGACTAGTGGATCCACTTAGTAGTTTAAGTCCTATATATGTGGCAGGGTATAGGATGTGCTAGCAGCGTGAGGAAGATCTATGTATCATCACAATACCTCTTATGCGATGGTTGTCGGTTAGAGAAACTCCCACAACAGTATTTTGTATTTTGATATACATCAGATTATTTGTATTTTTACATACATCTAAGAGTTATATGTATCTTTGCATACACACAGAGTTGGCATCATGTTTTTAAATAGCATCTCTTTATATTGCACATGTTTTAAATTGCTCTATATTGAAATGACTTCAGTTATGTTGAGTTGAGCCAGGTAAGTTGTTCAGTTTCTTTTAGATTCTTTTCAAGCCTAAGTTGTGTTTAGCATTCCAACTCGCATACTCGTACATTCCATGTACTAATACCAGTTGTCCTGCATCATCTTATGATGCAAACACAGGTAACCAGGATCATCATCCAGCGCATCATTGATCAGGTTGAGCACTCATAGTCAGTTGGTGAGCCTCATTGCTTCCTGGAGAGCTCCATTTTCATTATTTCAGTAGTGTTCAGTTGTTAGGATGATCAGGGGTCCTGTCCTGACATCCATCTCAGTTAATAGAGGCTTCATAGATAGACATTTAGTAGTCAATTATCTTTAGATTGCCATTTTATTATGTATTATGACTTGAGTTGCCATTGTGGCTAAGTTGAATATTTTATCTTTAAAAACGTTCTAAGTTATCTTTCAGGAGTTGAGTAAGTGTATTTTAATCTTTGTATTAATGCTTTAAGTCTTCCGCTGAGTAAGTAAGCCAAGCCAAGTGTTCACTTGGGAACCAGCAATGGTCTTCAAGTGCCAGTCTCGCCCAGGGTATAGGCTCGGGGTGCTACATTTATGATGTTGCATGATTGATGGGCTGCTAGTCTTGAGTCATTACCCCTTAATGTGTTTAAAGTGTCATTAGAGGACGAAAGTTCCTAAGTGGGGGATAATGTAATGACCCTAAAAATGAATAAGTAAAACTAGAGCCTAATGTGTGTGTGTTAAAGGTTGGTGTGAGGTTTTGAGGTGCTTTATGTTGTCCCAAGCCATGGTTGAGGTGTTTAGGAGTTAGACATCAAGGTATGACCCCCCAAGGACCACCCTAAGGGTCCTTGAGGAAGACCCTAAGTCTAATAACCAAAACCCCAAGGAAACCATGAGGCTGCCCAAAATGGGGTGACCTATGGAAGGGGTCTATGTCCCGTAGGTCCATCCACTCCCCGTGAATGACCTCCGTAGGTCAAGGGACCCCAAAACATGCCACAACCCCAAATGATGGATGACCAGGATGGGGTGTCAACCCATCCATGGTTCGTGGATGGGGAGCCGTCAATCACACCTGTGTTTGTTGTCTTGGTTCGGCCAAGCTAGGGGTGGATTGGTAAATTCACCCCAAGTCTTAATAAGTCTTTAAACGGTTATTTTAAGTATATTAGGATATTTTCAGAGTATTAAAACATAATTAGACCTCCTTATTTCAAGTCCTCCAAATCAAAACCCTTCCCTCCCAAAAAGTCCTCTCTAGAAACTCCATTGGAGATCAAGGTCATTTTCAAGCTAGGGTTGGGGATTTCAAGGTGTTTCTTCTTCAATTTTCGTGGGGAATCAATAGCAAGGTATGGTAGTCCTGATCCTTGTCTAACTTTTCATTCAAGGAGCCAATTCAAAGGTGATTTCAAAGAATGAAAAATCTAGGGTTTGAAGATATTGGTGTTGTATGCTTGAAGGATAGGTTTCTAAGGTGCTTGAAGATGAAGACTTGGTGAGTCCTCATAGGTTCGAGGAAAAAACCCATTAAGTTCCTTTTTGTGTCTTTTAGTTTATGTTAATCTTTTGTATGGGCTAAGTCCCAATGTTGTATTCGAAGAGTATTTAGATGGTTTGAGACAAAGTTAGAAGTCTTCCACTTGCTCTTATGAAAGATATCTTCGATTGTAAAGAAAGTTTTAAATTCTTCTCTAATTTCCTTTGTGGTTGAGTACGCCGTGTTGCATTCGGGGTGTACCCCCGGGTCGTTACATTGAGGATGAGAATTTGGAGGAGCTTAGGAAAAAGACTGTGAATGGTAAGGCACAAGAAACCACTCTTGATGAGGATAGTGTGCTCAATTTTAAAGGGAGAATCTGTGTTCCTAGAGTAGATGACTTATTGAGAAATTGTTGGCAGAGTCTCATGGTTCATGATATTCTATTCATCCGGGTGTGACTAAGATGTATAAAGATTTGAAGCGAATTTATTTGTGGTCGGGCATGAAGAAATACATAGCGGAGTTTGTGGCGAAGTGTCAAAATTGTCAACAAGTTAAGTATGAACATCAAAGGGCCTGCAGGTTTGCTTCAAACAATGCCAATTCCGGAATGGAAGTGGGAAAGGATAGCCATGGATTTTGTGGTTGGTCATCCCAAGACTTTGGGGAAGTTTGATTCTATTTGGGTAGTGGTTGATAGATTGACCAAGGCAGCCCATTTTATTCCAGTAAGAACAGATTATAATGCTGAGCAATTGGCTAATGTTTATGTGAGAGAGATAGTGAGGTTGCATGGGGTGTCCCTCTCTATCATCTCAGATCGTGGTACCTAATTCACATCTAAGTTTTGGAGGAAATTTCATGATGAATTAGGCAAACAACTCACTTTTAGTACAGCCTTCCATCCACATATAGACGGACAGTTAAAGAGGACTATTCAAGTGTTAGAAGACATATTGAGGGCATGTGTGCTTGATTTTGGAGGGCATTGAGATAAATTCATACCTTTGTGTGAGTTCTCGTATAATAATAGTTATCACTCCAGCATTAATATGGCACCATTTGAGGCACTCTATGGGAGGAGATGTAGATCAACCATAGGATGGTTTGAGGCTGAAGATGTGAAACCTTTGGGGGTAAATTTAGTGAAGGATGCTCACGATAAGGTGAGGAGTATTCAAACTAAGCTTTTAGTAGCCCAAAGTAGATAGAAGAAGAATGCGGATCACAAGGTAATAGACATGGTGTTTCAAACCGGTGAGAATGTTCTTCTAAGGTATCACCCATGAAAGGGGTGATGAGATTTGGTAAGAAAGGAAAGCTAAGTCCGCGATACATTGGTCCATTTGAGATTCTTGAATATGTGGGACCGGTAGCGTATAGATTGACTTTACTTCCTAATCTATCGAGTGTTCATCCAGTATTTCATGTATCTATTGTTGAAGAGGTATCATGGTGACATGGATTATATTATAAAGTCGGACTCAATTGTGTTAGACAAGGACCTGCAATATGAGGAGGAACCAATTACAATTCTTGATTGTGATGTGCGTAAGTTGAGGACCAAGGAGATTAAGTCCATGAAAGTTCAATGGAAGCATCGTCCAGTTGAGGAAGCTACTTTGGAAATCGATAGGGACATGCGAGAGAAGTATCCCTAATTGTTCGTCGATTCAGGTACTACTTCATTCCTTCCTTAGCCTATTTTTCCTATGTTTTGTCACTCGGGGACGAGTGATGGGTAAATTGGATCTATTGTAACGACCTGTTCCCGTCGTTATAGAAATGCCAATGGGGGAAATTTAGGGCCGAAAAACTTTTTCGTAGTATTTGGATTTTCCCAACCTAGTCCAGATTTTGACAAAATTGGAGTTTTTGAGGTGTAGGGAAATTTGGTAACAACTGGGTGAATCCTTTATGATTTTTATCTCATGAATAGTTAGATAACTCGTTAAGGAATCCGTACGACTTTACGGAATTGAATTCGAGAAACTAGAACTCCCGAGATCGATCTTAGAGTAAAGGGTATTTTCTAAGCGTCGTTGATTAGAGGTGTGTTGTGAAATGGGGATTTTGGATTTCTCAAAATAGCTCTCTATTTCAATCCAGCCTCTTTGGCGCTGGGTTTTGCAGCTTTGGCGGGGCCGCTACAGTGGGATGACGGTCGCTGTGGCGGGCTCGACGCGACTTAGGGTCGTTAATAAACCCTTAAATGACCTTATTTGACACTTTTTGATTTTTAGAGCTAAGGAACGAACCCCAGGTGACTCCTACTCGTTTTTCACTATTCTTTAGGCTAAAGGTAAGCTTTCACTCCCCGAATCCATTTTTCGATCTGTAAAACGTAATAGAATGGGTGAATATTGATGGGGGAGGGTTTTTTGTAGATTCTATGGTGGAAACAACCCTAATTTTGGATAATTGGGATCATGGGTTTGATCTAGGGTTCATAGAATTGTTAGTAATTCGGGTAATTTGTGATTGTTCATTGATTCCCGTATTAAATTTATTGTTTGTAGACCAAGAACAAGCGGACCAAATCTGAAAAGGGAAGGATCAAGTTTCTTAGGGTTTCAAGCTTGTTTCGAGGTAGGTGATAATTGTGATTCTATGATTGTGTGATGTATGTTTATTCTTGCTTCATTATGATACTTTTATATGTATGAATGTTGCAATGTGGATCACACTTGTTGTAAATGAGATAGATAAATGATGAATGCCATGAAACCATGACTTAAATGTATGATCTTGATGATATACTTGTGATTGTGATTGTGGTGTGTTTGAATGGATCGATTGCCACATTTCGGCATAACTAACTTGGATCGGTTGCCACGTTCCGGCATAACTATGGGATCGATTATCATGTTTCGGCATAACTATGGGATCGGTTGCCACGTTCCGTCATAATTATGGGATCGGATACCACGTTCCGGTATGCTAATTGTTTAGGTTTGGATCCCATGATATGACCAATGATTTGATATAAAATGTGAAGTTGTTCGTTGTTCGTAAATGTTGTTAATATTATATATGTTGATATATATGCATGTGATTATAATGTTGTCTTGACTTGCTTATGTTGCATTTAGTGGGATAGTCGTGTGATCCTACCAGTACGCTGTGGTTGTGTACTGATATTGCACTTGCTCTTATTTTTGTTGAGTACAGGGCATCTTGAAGCGGGTACTGATAGACCTCGCTTAGGAGATCAATGATCGTTCGAATTCAAGGGTGAGCCAATTCTTCTGGGCTTCCATGGGTTCTCTTTCATCTATGTCCACCATTTCCGGACTTAGACTATGTTCTATTAGTTATTAGTTATTAGTTTATTAGTTGGGGGTTGCATCCCTTCTTGTTTAGACTTGGTTCATTGTTAGATGTTTTGGTACATTGACTTTCAGGTTCTAGGTTATATTTTTCCGCATTGTTAGTTCTTGTTAGATTTTTATTGGAGTTTATGAGAAATCCCTATTTTTCCTTAGTATTTACCTTGCTTCCGTAACTTAAATGCCTTAGTTTTGGTTTAGTTGTTTGGTTTGAGTTGTAGTAGTGGTTCTCCCACTTGAGAGTTCGTGTGGGTGCCAATCACAATGGTCTGGGTCGTGACAGGTATTTCAGTTTTGTGGAAATTGTGAATTGAAGGAAAATATTTTATTTATAAAATTAAAAGTTCTTGAATTTTACTTCAAGTTCTATCTATTTTGTATATTTCTATATTTTCTATATATTGAAAATAACTAACAATATCCTTATTTATAATAGTAAACAACCAAATAAAACTAAAACTAGAAAATATAATCCTATATGAACTAGGACAAACAAATCCTAACTAGACATTGATTAAATAAATATGAAAATAACAAATCCTAAATAACTTAGGATTCCTACTCCAACTTTGAAATTATCATTTCCAACATTCTCCCGTAATTCAAAGTTGTATACTCTTATCTCTTTCTTCTTGTCGTTGTTGTTGTATTGAAAAACACATTTCTTCATTGTTCAATTTATTGCTTGTCATCGGGGTTGTATTGGAGAACTTCTCTTCAATCCTCAATTATTGGAGTAGTTCTCTCAAATTCTTATTTTTTTTCTTGGTTATGTTGAGGAACTTTCTCTCCAACTTCCAAGTGTTGGAGCACTTTCTGTCAAACTCACAATATTTTTTTTCTTGGTTGTGTTGGAGCACTTCTCTCCAACTTCCAAGTGTTGGAGTACTTTCTCTCCAACTCATGATGTTTTTTTCTCTTGGTTGCTTTGGAGAACTTCTCTCCAACTTCCAAGGTTGATGCCCTTCCCACTAACAACTCTTTTTTATGTTAGATTACTCTCTCTCTGTAACGACATGTTCCCATTGTTATAGAAAAGCCATCGGGGAAAAAATTTGGGCTGGAAATTTTTTTCATAGTAACTTAAAATTTCCTAGCCTAGTCCAGATTTGGATGAAAATATAGTCAGTGAGGTCTAGGGAAATATGGTAACAAATACGAGATCTAATAATGAATTTGATCGCATGAGTGGATAGCTAAAACATTAAGGAACCCGTACGACTTTACGGAAATGAATTCGAGTGAGTATAACTCCCAAAACTGATCTTTGCATGAGAGGGTAGTTTTTGAGTATCATGGGTTGAAGGTGTATTGTGAAATGGGAGTTTGGAGCTCTTAATTCGACTAATTGGTTCCATGCAAGCCGCTAGGGCGGGATTATTTCTGCTAAGGCTGGGCTGCTGTGGTGGGATGGGAGCCGCCATAGCGGGTTAGTCGCGAATTAAGTGAAAAATAAACCCCCAAAAATGTCATTAATCTACAAATTTCATTCTTAAAGGTTAGGAGATGAACCAGGGTGACTTCTTGACAGTTTTTCACCATTCTTGAGGCTAAAGGTAAGGTTTTTACTTCCTGAATCCATTTTTTCGATCCGTAGAGGTTAAATTCATGAGTAATTATTGTTGGGCGAGGGTTTTGGAACTATTTTGTATGGTGAGAGGAAACCCTAGTTGTACCTTAGGATCATAATTTAGGTCTTGGGTTATTGGGTTTTCATAATTCAGGTAAATTAGACCTTAATTACTTATCCTCGTATTGAATATTTTGTTTGTAGACCTAGAGCAAGCAAAGAGAATCCGGAAAGGGAAGAATCAAGTTTCTTAGGAAGATTCAAGCTTTGTTTGAGGTAGGTGATGATTGAGATTCCATGTTTGTGTGATGTACGCTAGTAATTACTACATTATAATGCATGTATGTATGAAAATGTTGTACTATAGTTCACACTAATCGTAAATAAATATGAATAAATGATGGTATGCCATGAATCAACAGTTGAATGTATGATTATGAGAATGTACATTGTGATTGTGGCTTGTTGAATGGATCGGGTGTTACGTTCCAACACACTAACTTCGATCGGGTGCCACATTCCAGCACATATATGGGATCGGGTGTCACGTCCGACACACTAACTTGGATCGGGTACCACGTACCGGTACACTAACAGTTTCGGTGTGGGTTCCATGAGAGGACTATTGACTTGTCGTATAAATGTATTTGAGAATATCGAATTGTTTGTTGATCCTGAAATGATGACTGATATCATATATGTTCGGTACATGCCTATTTATTTTTTTGTTATTACTTGTATATGTTTCACTTACTAGGATAGCCGCGTGATCCTACCAGTACACTTTGGTTGTGTACTGATACTGCAATTTCCCTTTCTTTGTTGAGTACAGGGTATCTTCAGGTGGTTACTGACAGACCTCGTTTAGAAGACCAGTGACTGATTTGAATTCAAAGGTGAGCCAGTTCATCCAGGCTGCCATGAGTTCTCATTATGTTTAGTCCATTTATATTCGGACTTAGACTAGTGCATTAGATATTCTTATGTTTAGTTTGGGGTTGCACCCATTTTCTTAGACTTGTCTTTAGTAGATGTTTTGGTACATTGACTTTCAGGTTCTAGGCATTATTTCCACATTTGTTTGTTAGACTTTTTGGAGTTTATGAGAACTCTATTTGACTCTTTCATTTAAACATGCTTCTGTATCTTTAAATGTCTTAGTTTTGATTAAGTTTTGTAGTTCTTGGGTTAGCTAATTAGTATTAATGGTTCTACCACCGAAGGGTTAGTGTGGGTGCCAATCACGACGGTCTGGGTCATGAAAAAGTTGGTATCAAAGCCGTAGGTTCATTGATCTCTATTTACCAAAATGAGACTAGTAGTGTCTTGTGGAACGGTACGGAGACATCTGTACTTTTCTTTAAGAGACTATAGGACATTAGGAAATCTCTATGTTTTCTTTTGTCTCCTTTCGTGCTTTAAGTTTGTTCCAATTGGTATATGATGATCCAAATTGGTATCTAATCTCGTTCAGTTTGTTGTCCGCAGATGGTTAACACTAGGTTCAAGGACGTCAGGCCCGTAGCTCCAGTTAATGCACCATCTAAGGAATCCGCAGCAAGAGGTCGTGATTGAAGCAACGGTAGAGGAAGAGCTAAGGGTAGAGGCCGAGAAATGGTAGCGCCTACTATGGATGGAGCACCAGTTGAGAATACTCCCAGTAATGAGGCTCCTCCTGCACATCATAAAGAGATAGAGGAGAATGTTGAACAAGAGGAATAGGTGCAGGCTGAGACTACAAGTATTCCTCCCTTAGACCCACTTAGCTCAATAGATTATGTCATTCCTGAAAGGATTGGTTGGTCCTGGAGTTCTTCCCTCAGTTCAAGCAACTCAGTCACCCGCCAATCCTCCTATTGCTATCAATGTCCCAAAGGTGGGTGGAACCGTATGTACTGATGCCTTCTTCTGTCCTTTGTTGGGTCCTATTATGACTGGTAATGAGCACGGGATGTTGACTAAGTTATTGAAATTGAAACCGCCAGTGTTCCATGGTTCCAAGAGTGAGGATATCTATTAGTTCATCCTATATTGTTATGAGAGGCTTCATAAGCTGGGAATTGTCTATCGTCATGAACTAGAGTTTGTCTTTTAAACTTCAAGGTGAGGCTAAGCAGTGGTGGAGAGCTTATGTGGAGTGCAGGACTTCATGTTTACCCCACACACTTGGACTCAGTTTCATGCTCTGTTTCTGGATAAGTATGTTCCTCGGACTTTGCAAGATCGTAAGAAGTGGCTTTGGATGAGGGTGGTATGTTTGTGGCTGCTTATGAGGCTAAGTTTTATGATTTGTCTAGATAGGCTACGCAATTGGTGACTACTGAGGAAGAGAGGATCCGCCTATTTGTTAAGGGACTGAATTCTGAGTTACAGGTATTGTCGGAAAAAGCTTACATGAGGTAACCGATTTTGTGAAGAAAGTGGGGAGGGTGACGCGAGATGGTCAGGCTAAGGCCTTAGCTAAGAAAGATAAGAATACATATATATTTCAGGGTTCTTACTCTAGAGGTTTAGGGAGGCCAACACTTGAAGCCCGACCAATTCAGTCTGATATGCCCGCTTCTAGAGGTAATTACTCAGGAACTCCACCTCAAAATTTGATTCAGGATAGCCAGGGAACCGCACCTTCGACGGGCAACAGGCCCTCCTTCGATCGTACTTGTTACAATTGTGGAGAACCTGGGCATATGAGGAGAGATTTTCCCCACCTGTGCATATTGGATTTCGCACAGTAGCACACTAGAGCAGTGGTACCCGTGGTCAATGGTAACAATGGTCGAGGATGTCGACAAGGTGGGCGAGGAGGAAATCAGCGACGCCGTGGAAGTTGGGTAAATGGTAATGCAGGCAGAGGTAGAGTATAGCTAGGCAGGGAAATCACTCGTCATGATGACAAAGCTCAGTGTTATGCCTTTCTGGGCAAGACCGAGGTGGAGCCGTCTGATGTAGTGATCACAAGTACTATCCTTGTCTGTGACCAGATGGATAATGTGTTATTTGATCCGGGTTCTACTTATTCTTATGTATCTCTTCAGTTTTCCTTAGGATTTGATATGATTTGTGATGTACTTGATACCCCATCCATGTTTCTAGCCATGCTGAAGAGTCTGTCATAGACACCCATGTCTATAGTGCTTGTCCAATTTTGTTTATGGGTTTTTAGAGATGGGCTGATTTGGTGATTTTGGACATGACTGACTTTGATATAATCTTAGGCATGACTTGGTTGTCCCCTATTATGTTGTGTTAAATTGTAATACTAAGTTTGTAACTCTAGAAATTCTGGGAAGGGAAAAATTAGAGTGGGAAGGAGTGTACAAGCCTAAGCAATCTAAGATCATATCCTCCATTCGGGCTAAGAAACTGGTAGGGCACGTTTGTTGGCTTATTTGGCTCATATTTGGGATGTTGAGGTAGAGTCTCCCTCTATTAAGTCTATTCATGTGTGTCGGAATTTAGAGAAGTGGTTCCTACTGATTTGCTTGGTATGCCTCCAGATAGAGATATAGATTCATGCGTTAATTTGAAACCTGGTACCCGCCCCATTTCTATCCCTCCTTATCGCATGGCTCCGGTAGAGTTGAGAGAGCTTAAGGCTCAAATCCAAGAACTTCTTGATAAAGGTTTTATCCATCGTAGTGCATCCCCATGGGGTGCTCCTATATTGTTTATTAAGAAGAAGGATGGTAGTATGAGGATGTGTATAGATTATCGGCAATTGAATAGGGTCACAGTTCAAAACAAGTACCCATTGCCTCGAATAAATGATCTTTTTGACCAGTTGCAAGGTGCATCCATTTTCTCTAAGATCGATCTAAGGTCTGGTTACCATCAGTTAAAGATTAGGCCTAAGGATGTACCCAATACGACATTTAGGACCCGCTATAGGCACTATGAGTTTTTAGTAAGATCATTTGGGTTGACAAATGCGCCTGAAGCGTTCATGAGTTTGATGAATGGTGTGTTTAAACCATTTCTTGATTCGTTTGTTATAGTTTTTATTGATGACATTTTGATTTATTCGAAAGTGAGGAAGAGCATGCCGACCATCTTCGTATTGTTCTGGGTGTTCTTAGGAAACAAAAGTTGTATATGAAATTTTCTAAGTGTGAATTTTGGTTGACTTCGGTTGCCTTTTTGCGGCATGTAGTTTCACAAGAAGGGGTAATAGTAGATTCCCAAAAGATTGAAGCGGTTAACAATTGGGTTTGGCCTAGCTCTATGACTAAAGTTAGAAGTTTTGTGGGGATCGCTAGCTATTATCATCAATTTGTGAAGAACTCTGCTTCTATTACCACGCATCTAACAAGATTGACCAAAAAGGAGGTAAATTTTGAATGGACTGAAAAATGTGAAGAGAGCCTTCAAAAGCTCAAGACTCTTTTGACCACAGAGCCCATTCTAGCACTACCGATGGAAGGTAAATATTTTATTATTTATTGTGATGCTTAACATTTGGGTTTGGGTGTTGTGTTAATGCAGGATAAGAATGTTATAGCTTATGCTTTGCAGCAGTTGAAGGTACATGAGAGGAATTAACCAACACACGATTTGGGGTTGGCAGCGGTAGTGTTTGCTCTTAAGATCTGGCGACATTACCTCTATGGTGTCAAGTGTGAGGTGTTTACCGATCATCGTAGTCTACAACATGTGTTCACTTAAAAGGATCTTAATTTGAGACACCGAAGGTGGATGGAGTTACTCAAGGATTATAATGTGACCATCCAATATCAGTTGGGCAAGGCTAATGTGGTGGCAGACGCACTAAGTCGGAAGTCAGTAAGTATGGGTAGTCTAGCTTGCTTGACTGTATCCAGGCGACCTTTGGCTAAGGAAATTCAGACCTTGAAGTCTAAGTTCGTGCGGTTGTGCATCTCAGAGAAAGGCAGGGTGTTAGCTAGCATTGAAGTAAAGGTCACGTTCATTGAGGAGATCAAGGCAAAATAGTTTGATGATGAGCATTTGAAAGGGCTCAGAAATAAAATAGTGTCTAGAAAGGCACAAGATACCACTTTTGATGCGGAAGGTGTGCTAAGTTTTAAAGGAAGGATTTGTGTTTCTAGAGTGGGCAACTTGATTCAGAAATTATTGGCAGAATCCCATGGTTTGCGATACACTATTCATCCGGGTGTGACCAAGATGTACTAAGATTTGAAGCGACTTTATTGGTGGCCTGGCATGAAGAGAGATATAGCAGAGTTTGTGGCGAAGTGTAAAAATTGCCAACAAGTAAAGTATGAACATAAACGGCCTGTAGGTTTGCTTGAGAGTATGCCAATTCAGGAATGGAAGTGGGAAAGGATAGCTATGGATTTTGTGGTTGGTCTTCCTAAGACCTTGGGAAAGTTTGATTCTATTTGGGTAGTGGTTGACAGATTCACTAAGTCAGCCCATTTTAATACAGTTAGAATAGATTATAATGCGCAGCGATTGGCTAAAGTATATGCAAAAGAGATAGTAAGCTTTCACGGGGTGCCCCTTTCTATTATCTCAGACCGTGGTACACAATTCACATCCAGGTTTTGGAGGAAACTACATGATGAATTAGTCAAACAATTCACTTTTAGTACAACTTTCCATCCAAAGATGGACTGACAGTCAGAGAGGACTATTCAAGTGTTAGAAGACATGTTGAGGTCATGTGTGATTGACTTTGGAGGGCATTGGGCCAAGTTCCTACCGTTGTGTGAGTTCACCTATAATAATTGTTATCACTCCAGCAAATATATGACACTGTTTGAGGCAGTCTATGGGAGGGGATGTAGATCACTCATAGGATGGTTTGAGGCTGGAGATGTGAAACCTTTGGGGTTGATTTAGTGAAGGATGCTCACGATAAAGTGAGTAGTATTCAAACTAAGCTTTTTGCAGCCCAGAGTAGGCAGAAAAAGTACGCGGCCATAAGGTATGAGACATGTCGTTTCAGACTGATGAGAAGGTTCTTCTTATGGTATCACCCATGAAAGAGTAATGAGATTTTGCAAGAAGGGCAAACTTAGTCCTCGTTACCTTGGTCCATTTGAGATTCTTGACTGTGTAGGGCCAGTGGCGTATAGATTGGCTTTACCACCTAGCCTATCGAGATTTAATTCGATATTTCATGTGTTCATGTTGAATAGATATCATGGTGATGGGGATTACATCATAAAATGGGACTCAGTGTTGTTAGACAAAGACCTCTAGTATGAGGAGGAACTGGTTGCCATTCTTGATCGTGATGTTTGGAAACTGAGGACTAAGGAGATTAATTCCGTGAAAGTTCAATGGAAGCATCGTCCAGTTGAGGAAGCTACTTGGGAAACCGATAAGGACATGCGAGACAAATATCCACATTTGTTCGTCGATTCAGGTACTACTCCATTCTTACTTTAGCCTATTTTTCCTAAGTTTGTCACTTGGGGAGGAGTGATGGGTAAATTGATATCTATTGTAACGACCTGTTCCCGTTGTTATAGAAAAGCCATTGGGGAAAAAATTTGGGCCGAAAAACTTTTTCGTAGTAACTTAATATTTCCTAGCCTAGTCCATATTTTGACAAAATTAGAGTCAGTGAGGTCTCAAATGAGAGATCTAATAATGAATTTGATCACATTAGTGGATAGCTAAGATATTAAGGAACTCATTCGACTTTACAAAATTGAATTTGGGCGAGTAGAACTCCTGAAACTTATCTTAGTGTGAGAGGGTAGTTTCAGAGTGTCATAGGTTGAAGGTGTGTTGTTAATAGGAGTTTGGAGGTCTTAATTCAACTCATTGGTTCCGTGCAAGCTACTAGGGCGGGATTATTTTTGCCAAGACGGGGCCACTGTGGCGGGATGGGGGCCACCATAGCTGGCCAGTCGCGAATTGAGTCGTAAATAAACCCCAAAAACACCATTATTGTGCAAATTTCATTCTTAAGAGTTATGAGACGAACCGGGGTGACTTCTTGACAGTTTCTCACCATTCTTGAGGCCAAAGATAAGGTTTTTACTCCCCGAATCTGCTTTTTTCAATTTGTAGAATGTAAATTCATGAGTAATTATTGTTGGGGAGGGTTTTAGAACTATTTTGGATGGTGGGAGGAAGCCCTAGCTGCACCTTAGGATCATAATTTGGGTCTTGGGTTATTAGGTAGTCATAATTCGGGTAAATTAGACCTTAATTACTAATCCACGTATTGAATTGTTTATTTGTAGACCTAGAGCAAGAGGAAAGAATTTGGAAAGGGAAGAATCAAGTTTCTTAGGAGGATTTAAGCTTTGTTCGAGGTAGGTGATGGTTGTGATCTCATGTTTGTGTGATGTATACTAGTAATTACTTCATTATAATGCATGTATGCATGTGAATGTTGCACTATTAATCATTCTAATCGTAAATGAGTATGAATGAATGATGGTATGCCATGAATCAACACTTGATTATAAGATTATCAGAATGTACATTGTGATTATGATTGTCGCTTGTTGAATGGATCGGGTGTTACGTTCCAACACACTAACTTGTGATCAGGTGCCACGTTTCGGTACATAAATGGGATTAGGTGTCACGTTCGGTACACTAACTTGGATCGGGTACCACATACCGGTACACTACAGTTTGGGTGTGGGTTCCATGAGAGGACCATTGACTTGTCATATAAATGAATTTGATAATGTGGAATTGTTCGTTGATCCTAAAATGATGATTGATATCTTATATGTTCAGTATATGCCTATTTATTTTGTTGTTATTACTTATATATGGTTCACCTTTTAGGATAGCCGTGTGATCCTACCAGTAGACTGTGGTTGTGTCCTGATAATGCACTTGCTCTTTCTTTGTTGAGTACAGAACATCTTCAAGTGCCTACTGATAGACCTCGTTTAGAAGACCAGTGATCGATTTGAATTCAAGGGTGAGCTTGCTCTTCCAGGCTGCCATGAGTTCTCGTTATGTTTAGTCCATTTCTATTCAGACTTAGACTAGTGCATTAGATATTCTTATGTTTAGTTTGGGGTTTCACCCATTTTCTTAGACTTGTTGTTAGTAGATGTTTTGGTACACTGACTTTCATGTTCTAGACATTATTTCCGCAATTGTTTGTTAGACATTTTGGAGTTAACGGGAACTCTATTTGACTCTTGTATTTAAACCTGCTTTTGTATCTTTAAATGCCTTAGTTTTGATTAAGTTGTGTAGTTGTTGGGTTAGGTAATTAGTATTAATGGTTCTCCCACCGGAGAGTTAGTGTGGGTGTCAATCACTACAGTGTGGGTCGTGACACTCTCCAACTCTCGTTGATGCTTTTCCCATCAACTCCTTTTGTTTTAATTTTTTTGTTTGTTTTTGGTGCTGGAGCACTGTCTCTCCAACTCTACTTGATGCCCTTACCATCAACTCCTTTTCTTTTTGTTTTTGACTTTCTCTAACTCTTAATTTAGAGAAGAGTTTCTTCCTCTTGTGTTTGGTTGCACTTCTTTAAATCTGCATTATTTTTGTATGTCTTTCCTCCTAGCATGTTCTTTTCATGCATATATTATTCGTCAAGCTTTAGTCAACATGATCGTTGGCCAGACGGATAGCATATATGGGTTATAACCGCCTGTCGGCAACGGAAACTCTTAGATCTTCTAACAGGATCGTAGAAGCTCTAATACCAATTTGAAGGAAAATATTTTATTTATAAAGTCAAAAGTTCTTGAATCTTACTTTAAGTTCTATTTATTCTGTATATTTCTATATATTGAAAATAACTAACAATATCCATATTTATAATAGTAAACAAACAAATTAAACTAAGACTAGAAATCTATTCCTATATGAACTAGGATGAACAAATCGTAACTTGACATTAATTAAATACATATGAAAATAAAAAATCCTAAATAACTTAGGATTCCTACTCCAAGTTTGAATTATTAATTCCAACATGAATCCCTACGAATTTGAGCAAAAGGATGTTTGAGCCAAAATATAGTTCACCTAAGTCAAATCTTTTTACCAGCCTTATTCAGAACATATGTAATTTTTCAAGCCTTATTCACAAGAAATATCATCTTTAGGATCATAGATTTCTAAATAAATGTTTCTGGCACACTATAATAAAAAACATAGATCATTATATTTAAAAATAGTTGTATAGAAATTACATTCATATCAAGAGATATGCCGCTAGAAGAGTAGAAGATGCTTGGGATTTTTTTGACACACTAATCTCTTATGTTTTATATGGATATTGGAGAGGACACCCATGAGTTTCTCAGTGTTTAATGTGAGCGTCTATACACTGTGGTCTTGGTGGAGTTGAGAGGAGCCAATTTTTTGCTTATTAGTTTGATGGGCCATCTAGACACTGGTAGCATTCTTATGTTAAGACTAGGCCAGCTGGATCTCCTTCGACTTCATGGTGAGAGTTTTTTTAGGCTTTCATACCAAGGTTCAATCCCCAATATCAGAGATAGACATTGAGATCAGTTTCAAGAATGCATCATGGATCCATAACTATGTATGAGTATAAATTAAGGTTTCACTAGATCTCTTGCCATGCCATAAAGATTCCAGCAATCGAAGAGGAGATAATTTTATACATTATTAGTGGTTTGAGGCTCAATCTATGGTTTCACTGGGTTGTTCTTTTCTAGATTTAGTTGTCCATGCCTACAATATTGAGCAGCTTAGCTGTGAGCCCTAAGGGGGAAACAACAAGAGGGCTAGGCATAAGGCTAGCTACAGGGGATCCCGTTCTAGGCCCAACGACTCCTATGATAGACCCCACTATTGGTTCAAGTAAAGTTAGTCTATCCAATTTGTTTAGGACATAGTAGACTCTTAAGAGGGTGACCGGCATAGCTAGGGTGATGATGACTAGAGTTAGGGTCGATATGGGTCAGAGTTAGTTGTTTTAGGCTGTGATGGAGGCTCTTATGTAGGCCGACCACATCAGGGTTGCTATGATTGTATGAAGTTTCGTCACTGGTCTAGAGAGTACCTTCTGCGTCTGAGGGATGTAGTAGCTCCACATACAGCTCTATCGGTCACAATAGTAACATCTCTAGTTAGAGGCAAAAGCAAAGGTAAGGACTATCATAGATGTCACCAGGGTGGTCCCTATGGAGGTAGGTAATGTTGTAGATCAAATGCCTAGGGTAGAGGAAGAGAGGCTCAGTTGTACGATTATTTTACGCCATCAACCCACCTTAGCTTTATTTGATTTGGGTTCTACTTTTTGTATGAATCTATGTATTAGGCTTTTCATTTGAGTATGAGCTCAGAGCCCATAGCAGTGCTATTGTGTGTGTCAATCTACATGGGTGAATATTTAGTAGTGGATCACATGTTTCGATCTTTTTTGGTGACTATCCAAGAGTGTGACACCAGGGTTGACCTCATATTGCTTGATATGTTGGATTTTGATGTGATTCTTGGCATAGACTATTTATTCCCATACCACACAGTCTTGGATTGCTTTTCTAAAACTGTTACATTATCCATGCCTAGTATTCCACTAGTGGTGTGGTAGATCTTTTGTAGTTGCATACCGGTTGGAGTTATCTTTTTTATTTGGGCTTGGAGGTTAGTGGCTAGCGATTCCCTATTACTTGGCTTATGTATCGTATTAAAGTAGGGAGGTTCAGTCACTTGAGTCGGTTCCCATTGCACGTGACTTTTTATATATGTTTTCTACTTACCTACATAGCGTACCCCCCAAAGTGTGAGATTGATTTTATAATTGACCTTAATTCGGGTACTTATCCTATCTCTATTCCACCATATCATCTGGCCCCTGCAGAGCTCAAGGAGCTCAATGTGTAGCATTTATATATCTTGGGTAATGGATTCATTCGACCAAGTGTATCGCCTTAGGGAGCCCATGTTGTGCCTATGAAGAAGAATGATAGATCCATTTTGATATATATTTACTACATGCAGCTAAACATGATGATGGTGAAGAACCATTACCCTACGCCACGTGTTGATGATCTATTTGAAAAACTTCAGGGTATCACGATGTTTTCTAAGATTGATTTGAGGTCTGGTTACCTTCAGCTGAGGATTATAGAATCAAAGATCCCTAAGACCACATTTAGGACTCATTATTGTCACTATGAGTTCCTTGTGATATCTATTGGGTTGACTAATGCCACTTTCACCATTATGGACTTGATGATGCAAATGTCTGGGACTTATCTCAATTCTTTCTTCATACTTTTCTTTAATGATATTTTAATATACGCAGAGAGTCGGAGAGAGCATGAGTAACATTTGAGGATTATGCTCTAGACTTTGAGATATTAGGGACTTTATCTCATGTTTTCAAAGTAATGATTTTAGATTGAGCATGTAGCATTATTGGGGAACATGATGTCCAATGATAGAATTATTGTGAATTCGGTGAAAATTGATGCTATTTGTGATAGGGCTAGGCCCACCTCGGTTAGTGAGATTTGGAGCTTCATTGGACTAGCGAGCTATTGTAGACACTTTGTGGAGGATTTCTCACCATTGTGGCACCTTTGACCTGATTAACTCTCCTTCATGTTCCGTGTGAGAGATTTGAGAAGTGTGAGATAACATTTATTATAATCAAGAAGTTTCTTACTACCATTTTTATACTGACTCTTCCAGTTGAGGGTGATAGATTTGTGATGTATTATGATGCATCCGACGTTGGTTTTGGTTGTATATTTATTCAGTGGGGCAAGGTTATAGCTTATACATTTAGGCAGCTTAAGTTGCATGAGTAAAACTATCCTACTCATGACTTGGAGTTGGCGGTGGTAGTTTTTGAGCTTAATATTTAGAGGCGCTACCTGTATGGAGTTTTATGTGAGCTCTACATTGATCATAAGAATCTTCGGTACATTTTGAGCCAAAAGAACCTTAATTCAAGGCAGCATCATTGGATTGAGCTCCTAAAGGACTGTGACTTCTCTATTCTCTACCATTCGTGCAATGTGAATGTACTAGCGGATACCATGAGTTATAAGGCGTTGAGTATGGGTAATCAATCTTTCCTATTTATTATGGAGCGATAGTTGGCTTTGGACATCCATCCCTTAGCCAATATGATGATTGAGTTCGATATTTTAGATTCTAGGTGTCTGTTTAAATGTTCAATTTTCGTCGTTGGAGAGGATTTGTGGTCACTAATTTGAGGAATAGACCTTGGTTTCCCTTTGAGATCAAGTGTTAAGAGGTGATGCTAGTCAAGCTACCTTACATTTAGATGGGGTTTTAATATTTGCTGGTCATTTCTCCTTACTGAAAGTTAAGGATTTGATTCAGTTGATCCTTCGTGAGGCCCATGATTCCAAATATTCTATTCATCCAGGCACCACGAAGATGTATCGTAATTTGAAAAAGTAAAACTAGTGGAGCAGTAAGAGGAGAGATATTGTCAACTATGTATCTTGTTGACTGTGTTGCCAACAGGTGAAGGACTAGCATTTGAGGCTTGATGGTGAGTTTTTGAGATTACGCATTTCTGAGTGAAGTGGGATTGCATCACCATGAACTTTACTTTAGGATTTTTCAAACTTC
>JAJONQ010047322.1:0-23748 GCA_036250385.1 Solanum microdontum
ATTTTATCAAACAAAGAAATGAGATTTAATTTTAACAATTCGTTATTGTTTTGTTTGATCAGAAAGTGTATACTTAATTTTAACGTTAACTTTAGGAGTAATAAAAATATAAAATAAAAAGATATATAAATGATGTCAGAATTATATATTGTATCCTCAGTATTTAGATTTATTTCACTTTATTTGGTTTGATGTATAAAGAAAAAATATTTGTTTTAATGACTAGATGTGTTTTAGGCATATTATAAAATATTTGTTTCAATTAAGAATGTGGTTACACATCTTTTTTGAGACAGTATAAGAAATTCAAGGATGCGGTGACACATCTTACTCAAAAATATAAATAACTTTTATTTATTTAAAGTTAGACATATAGACAATTATTAGGTGTGATGCAAAGAAGACAATTATGTCTCTAAATGTGAAGAGCAAGAATGCGGTTATGCATATAGGTTGAGACCAAATAAAAGTTCAACAATAAAAATATGAGAGAAACTGTAGCATATAAAGTATATCAAAAATAATTTAAAAGTAAGTAAAAGTCAATAAAAGTGATTGTATTAGAACCACGGGACTTGAGGGATGCCTAATACCTTCCCCTCTGTCAACATAATTTCTTACCCGAATTTCTAGTTCGCAATCCAAAATTAAAGAGTAATTTCCTTTTGATTAGGGATTAAAAATAAAAGGTGACTTGGAACACCATAACTCAATTCCAAGTGTCGACTCTGAAAAAATAAAAATAATCCTTATTCAATATCATCACTTAAATTGGAAAAGGCTTTCTTAGCCGGGCAAAAAAGGGGTGTTACATCTCTGGGAACTCCACTGGGGAATAACCAGAATTTAAGCTTTATTATATTGACTCTTACTTTATTTAATTATTATTTTTGGATATAATGTGTATGACGGCCTAATGTGCTACTTGTTTCTCATTTATGGATTTGATATTGTTGAACTATACTATAAATTATCTTCTCTCATTCACCATTATGAGTCTCTGAAAACACTTCATACACGTACATAGAAATGTCGTTATGCATTCTACTTTCCATTTAAATATAGTTGGAGTGCCTTAACACCCAGCGAAGGACCTTTAGTCACATATGTTAGGCAGGGTTAGACAAACAATGAAGTTGGAATAACGCTATTACTGATAAGTTGTCCCTCATTGGCTCAAGTTGTCCACTTGGGTAAGCCAGTCTAGACACCAATCTCTTTAGGTTTAAGCCTATTAAACCTAATATACAGACATTGTTATCCTTAGTAGGCTCCACTTATTTGCATTATTTGCATTTGACTTAGTGAGACTCGACACATGTGTCACATCCATCTAGGACATGTACCCCTATTGTATTTTACCATTTAAATCATTTTATGTGCTATATGAAAATGCTTATATCCAAAAAAAAAAAAAAGCTTGCAATTGATCCATTTTTGTGTGATTAGTGGAATGAGAGAAAATGTTATCTTTCAGTTTTTACAAAATAAGAAAAAGGGAGAAAACTTAAAAATATTTTTTCTTTTGGAAGTTATTCTACCTTTTTTTTAAAAAAAAAAAGTGAATGATTTTTCACTACTTAACAAATTAAAAAAAATAAATAAATAAATTATTTTGAGTTTCTTTTGTACATTTAAAAAAAAATCAAAAGATTTTGCTCTCATAATCCTTTGAAATATAATGCATTTGTCAAGTCAAGTCAATATCTTAAAGGTTTTTTTAACTCTCCAAATCAGACGAATTCTCACCACGATGAGATACGTAGGCAATCCTCCTCGAGTTCGGTAATCCTTATTAAAAATTTCCAAAAAAAAGATATGTATTTCTTATTCAAAATAATGGTGTGTTTATGATCTTCCTGAACTATGTTTGACCTGATTCTTGCTTTGACAAGATACTTAGGCAACCTTATTTTGAGGTTCGGTCCAACCAAAAAAAGATCTAAAAAGTCCTCATCAGAAAAACTGGGACACAAAAAAGGATTTTTTTAATTTTATTCAAGGTTCAAATAAAAATGTTTCTCTTTCTTATTTTTAAAATAAAAAAATTGTTTTGGGTAATATATTTCTTTAAAAGGATTTTTTTTAAAAAAAAAAATTATTTATTTGGTTGGTACCAACATATTTAGGAGTATGCATAAAGAATAAGAAAAGTGTTAAACTGTTTGGTAAGACAGACCAACTTTGTTGTGACCTATATACTTCTTTTGGTACCTCTTGATATATTTATGTATTACTTGAGAAACTATCTTGCTTAATGTGAAGGCATAAAACAATTCAACCTCGTTGTTTCATGTGTTTTGTGTGGTGAACTTTAGATATAAAATTCAATGGCATGAATTTGTTGATCTAGAACTTGGTCCAAATATTGGCTGAGGTAAAATTTTGAAAAACATTTAACTTGGGAAAGGATTATAGGCTTTCTTTTATCCGAGTGTGCCTTTCAAGCCTACCGAATGACATGTGTAACACCCCAGAAATTCTTTTTGAACTAAGACTCGAACCATTTTTCGTTGTGACTAGAATTTTACTGAGGAATATAAAATTTCTTGAGTGTTGAGGTCACTAGATGTAACACCTTGAGTTCCAAGAAGAACTAAAGAGAATTCACTTAAGCCATTCCTAAATTCTTCCAAGTTTTGGGTCAACTTCAAATGACCATAACTTTCAGTACATGATGAGTTAGTTGGTCAATAAGATATCAAATGAAAGGTCTATGAATTATCTTTCCAACTACACCAAGGTTACTAATATTCAAGCTAGTATGAGGATGATATATCCGTTTAAAGTTGTGTTGTCCATTAAGGAAACTTACCCGAAAATAGTAAGGGGTATTTTGGTCTTTTCCTGACCCAATCAGATTTAATTCATTTTTAGTAAGTTTTTAGGGGTTTAATCTGATTAGGTTCAGTTTTATAATCCTAATATACGACTAGGTTTTTAGTTGAGAGTTCAAGAAGAGAAAAGAGGAGAAAGGAGGAAAGGATCAAGGCATTCGTCGAGATTCTTGAGAGTTGTTGTGGATTTTCGCCATGGGTTTGATCCCTAAGAGGCATGTCATAGTGTTGGGTTCGTTCACCCACAGGCCAATCATGTTATTTTCATCATAATTTCATTCTCAAAAGTTGAAGGAATTGTGTTCTTGATAAGTGTTATTGAAGTTCAATCTAGACCTTGTTTTGTTGGGGTTTTGATGAATTTGTGAGATGAAAGTTAGTGATTTGAGTGTATTTTTTAGTAGATTAGTGTGTACTTAGTTTGGGTAGTTGAATCTAAGGAATATTTGAGAAAATAAATCGATTAGAAGTGATTTAGGATCAGAAAACGAGAGACGAAATTCATTGAAATTTGCCTGGGGAGGGGCAGGGGTGGCACGCCCCAGCAGTGCACCACAAATGAGGTTTTGAACTTTAGAGGTTGGCGCCCCGCGCCAGGAATGCGCCAGGGTCGCCTGCCTCCACTCCTTTTCTATCGGTTTTCCCGTTTGAGTCCATTTTAAGTGTACTTTCACTCCCTTTGATTCTAACTACTATAAACTACTTCTAAACACCTAGAAATAATTTATAATATGAATCATAACATTGAATTCATTATTCAAATTCAAGGTAGAGTTAAGAGTTAATTATTAAGAGTTTTTCCTAACATTTTGAGAAAGTCCCTTTGAGTCTTTTTGAGTAGTCTTCTACAAATTCAAATAGCATATTTCAAGACTAGATCAAGTGAGTATAAGAATGAAGAGAATGTATTCATTCTAATCACGAAATCCTTCATATCATGAACCATAAATCTTGAATTCATAATTCACATTCAAGAGACAGTTAAGAGTAGAGTTTGAGAAAGTGTTTGAGTTCAATTGTGAATCCTTTGAGATCAACTATTAATGCGAACTAAGTTTTGAGGAACTAAGTATGAGAAAGAGAAGAGTCGTATACATGAGTTTCATAATGTTCTTTAGACCCTTGAGTCGAGTCGTTCATGCTTATAAATTCTGCATGAACACCATAAATTGAGTATCTTTGAGAGGAATAGTATCTTCAATTTACAAGTCTTGAGTATTGAGTTCCTAACCCTTTTGAGATTATATTCCTACTTATGGTACTATCACATATTACCCATGAATTCCTTGAGTTGATTTGTTCGTGCCCATAATTCCGCATGAGTCTATAAGTTGAGCTGTCTGGAGATGAGAAGTATCTTTGAGTCCTTGAGTTGAGTAGTTCATGCCCATAATTTTGCATGAACTCTCTTCGTCGAGCATTATTGAAACAAGTATTACCATTGAAGTTCTTGAGTTCTGAGTTATTGAGTCTTGAGTATTGAGCTCTATGTATGGTTATTTAAAACCTCAAATTGACTCGTTCACGACCATATTTCGGCATGAACTTTATTCTAAGAAGTCTTTTACAAATTTTTCTAAACTTATTTTAAGAGTTAAGCACTTGAGTTGAGAAAGAGTAGAGTCAACTTCATTTTTTTTAGAAAGATATATGGGAACTGAGTATTCCCAAGAGTAACTGTTTTCACATTTAAAAGACGAGGAAACTAAGATTTCTAAAAGAGTTTTGAGCAGTTTAAGTAACATCTCTTTAAAGAGAATGGTTTTGTGTAATAATATCAAACCGCAAAAGAGTTATGTTTTTAAACATATGAGCTGAGTACATTTTTGGGAGTAGTATTGAGCATCGATATGGGGACGAGTTTAGATAACTCAAGTCTCCATAAATCATGTAGCCAACGTGGGTATAAAGGGTCATACTTTTTAGATGATTCCTTAATGCTTTTTATCATAGTGGATCCACTTAGTTGAGAGGTTCTACACCTCGACAAAGTATAGGATTGTTCTGGAACCGTGGGCGAGTCTCTTATCATCAGATAGCTCATAGTGATGGTTGTCGGTTAGAAAATCTCCCATAGAGTTGTATTATATTTTTATATACAAATTGAGTTGTTATTGCATTCTTCAATACATTGAGTTGTTATTGCATTCTTCAATACATTGAGTTGTTATTTGCTATTTTAAAAGCTTTCCATATATTGCATCTTTTATTGTTGCTTTATCTTGAGTAGAGTATCCAAAATTGAGTATCCTGAGTTGAGTATCTTGAGTTGAGTACCTTTGAGTTGGGTATCATATCTTTAAGTTGAGTAGCTTATTCTTAATTTGAGTTTAGTTCAGTGAGCTGAGAAGAGGTAAGTGTCTTTCCTTTTTTACCAAGTTCAGGCTTATGTTATGCTTTAAAATTCCCCTTACATGCTCGTACATTCCATATACTGAGTCATTTGGCTTGCATCATTTCATGATGTAGATACGTGTATTCATGTAACAACCCGGAAAACAAATAGGTGAAACTAGAGCGTAACTAGTGTGTCTTTGAGTTGATGTGAGGTTTGAGGTGGTAAAATGTTGTCCTGAGCTATGCTTGAGGGGTTTAGGGGTTAAACACCAAGGTACGAATCCCGAAGGACCACCCTATGGGTCCTTGAGGAGGACCCTAAAGCCTAACCCCCAAGACCCCAAGAAACCAAATATCTGCCCAAGTCTTAGTAAACCACGGATGGGACCTACGTCCGGTAGGTCCATCCACTCCCCGTGGATGACTTCCGTGGGTCAAAGTCCCAAAAAGTGAGCTTCAGCCACAAACCACGAAAGGATAGCACAGTCCATGGGTAGGATTTCGTGGATGGCACCTGTGTGTGCTGTCAAGACTAGGCCAAAGTGAGGGTATTTTGGTAAATTCATTTTAAGTCTAGTTTAGTTAATGGATGATTTTTATTGGTTTATTAAGATATGCTAAGAGTTTTTAAAGTATTAAACTCTATTTTAGAATTCATTATTTCAAATCACCCAAATGTTAGAAACCTCCCCTCCAAAAGTTCTCTCTCTAGAAACCTCCATTGGACGTGAAGGATTCAAGCTTCCAAGGTCAAGACTTCAAGTTTTTCAAGGGATTTTTATGGAGTTCTTCTATAAAAGTTATGGTAGTCTTCATCCTTGACTTAGTTTCTTTCAAGGAGCCAATTTCAAAGTTAATTTCAAGTCTCCAATGTTTCCCCCAAAACCCTAGGTTTCAATCTATGCATGGGTTCGATTCCAAACGTTTTTCAAAGGTTTTATTGCATTGAATTATGAATTCATTGTGGATTTAAAGATGAATTAAGATGATTATTCCTATAACCCATATTTTCCCCCAAATTCTAAAGTTGTGATTTGTGATTGGGAATTGATTGATCAAGAAGTATGTGGATTGCTTATTTTATATGGATATAGAATGTTGAGATTATGTTATTACTTTTCCTAATTGTATTGATCTAAGGTGTGTGGGTGAATGTGATACATGGCCTTTAAAGGCAAGGTATAAACGTTAATGTATGAATATGGTGTGTATGTGATCTCAATGAAAGGGGTTATGATCATGTTTAGAATGTAATTGTGTTATTGGTGAAAGCATATTCTCAATTGACACTCATGAATGATGATGATAGAATGTGAAGGGTTTCTATAATGTGATGTTATAACATGAATTGGTAGGCTTAGACATCCTATTCTTGTATGAATGAAAGTAATGTGGATTGAAGTATCTTGAATTAGTAGGCTAAGGCATCATTTTATTGTATTGATGAATGTGATATTGAATGAAGTATCTTGAATTGGTAGGCTTATGAATCTTCTTCTTGAATGAATGAAAGTATAGTTGAATGATGAATCTTGAGTTAGTAAGCTTAGGCACCCTCTCTTGTGTAATAAATGTATATTGATTTAAATGAATATGAATAGATAGTCCTATGATATTCCTTTTATAAATGAAGTAATGTGATGATGGCTCTTGAATCGATAGTCTTATGGCATTCCTTTCCTGATGAGTCAATGTTCCATGAATCGATAGGTTTATGTCATTCTTTTCATGAGTATGATAATGTAATGAGGAACAATGAATTGATAGGCTTATGGCATTCCTTTCATGTGTAATGATGTAAAGGCCAATGACATTCCTCCCTAGTACAATAACGTAATGTGAATGAAATACTCTATGCGAATGTAGGCTAAGCATCGAGTGGATATGGTAAGATGTAAACTCTCCCATTGTTAGGTTAAAGTTCCAATGAACATCTTCCTACCCCATAAATACGTGCCCACATAGGTCCTAGCTAGTGGATCCACCTAACCTAGATGTTACCGATCTTACCTTAGGCAAGTAGACCACCTTTTTACGGTGTGTCTTCATGACACTGGATTCCATGTCAAGCTCTTATATCTATGTCAGATAAACTCTTATTTCCATCATGTGAGATGTTCACTATAGTTACTTGAGAGGTTCTACAAAGTGTGGGTAGTAGTATGGGATGCTATCCATACATTGCACTAGTAGGCTTTGAGAGGGCTATAGTGAGGTCTCTAAGTTTTAATGACTAATGAAAGAATGTTCTCAAAAGGGAGCTAATGGAAAATGTTTGACTTATATGCTTAAATGTTATGATGCATGCTATACTTGGATTGATATTGAGTTACTTCCTTATCATGACTTATTAAGTATGACTGTGCCTTGTCTATGGTGGCTTCAAAGTAGTACTTAGTGTGAGTAGTAATATGGGATGCTACTCATACATTGCACAAGTATGACTTAGATCTTCCCTAGATGATGGTCCTTATGTGTTGAGATGATTTATGAAAGGTTTGTCTCTTATGTATGTGTGTTGTGTAAAGATGGAAAGGTTGAATGGTAAGTTCACTTTTGGTGACCTTTAGGTGGTACTTTAGTGTGGATGGTGGCATGGGACATTATTCATACATTGCACAAAGTATAGCTTGAGAGTTACTTGAGGTGAAGTCCTAATGTGAAGGTAATGGTTTATATGTTGATAATGTTTTAATGCGGTGAAATGACTTGTATGTTGGTTATGCTTGTATATTATGCCTCTTTATACTTATGTTTATGAAGTTTTTTTCAAAATGACATAAAAGCATGACTTTCAAATAAAATGTCATTTTAAGCATGTTTTTGCATGGCTTCCATACTTAGTACATCTAATGTGCTAACCCATAGTTCTTTTTTTTTTTTACCAAAGTGTAGGGTTTGGTGATTGGATGTCTTGTACTTGGAAGTTAGGTTTCTCAGGAGCATGGAGTTGAAGAATTGATTAGTCCTCATAGTTTCGAGGATGAACCAAACACTTTCCCATATGTCTTATATGTTATGTTTAGAGCTTTTGTATGGGCTATGTCCCAATGTTGTAAGAAAAAGAGTTGTAGATGGTTTGAGACAAGGTTTAGAAAGTCATCCGCTTGCTTTTATGAAAGATGTTTTCGGTTGTAAAGAAAAGTTTTAAATTTCGTATTTTATTCTCATATGTCTAATGTAATGAATGCTATTAGGCTTGTTTGAGACCCATTCGGGGTCGAGTACGCCGTGTTGCTCCTAGGGGGTAACCCCAGGTCGTGACAATTCAGGATCATCAACAGGCGCTTCGTTGATACCACTTGCAGTTCTAGTTAGCAATGGTGAACTTCTTTGCTTTCAGAGGATTTCATTTACTTTTCAGTTTCGTCAGTATGTCGTGGGTCTTATCCCAACTCCCATCATTGTCATTTAGAGGCTTCATAGATAGATAGTAGAGTTTCAGAAGTCTGTTTCATTTTTTTTTTGTTAAATGTTTCATTTATTTTGTTAAATGTTTTAAAGACTTAAGTTGCTTATTTTATGGTGAGTTGAATATATTATTTTTATTCAGAGTTGATCTTTTGTGTTAAAGATTTTGTAATTGAGTTCAATGAATTTTATTCAGTTTTAAGCTTTGTATGCTTGAGTTAGTCTTCCGCTTGTAGTAAGCGAGGATGAGGGTTCGCTTGGGGACAAACAATGGTTCTCGAGTGTTGGCCACGTCCAGGGTGTAGGCTCAGGTCGTGAAAAACATGATATCTGAGCATAAAGTTCAAGTGTCCTGGGGTGTCTATGAAGTCGTGTCAATAGGATCTTTTTTATGGTTGTGAGGACCCCCCTTCTATAAATAAGGGACTGTAGACATTTAAGAAAGCATTCCCTTTTTTCATACTCGTAATCATGCAACAGAGCTATGTCATAGAGATTCATTCATATTGTGTGTTTCTCAGATTCATTCAACTACCCCTCATACTAGAGGTGGTTGAAAAGTAAAGCCCAAGATTCTTATGGATGAGTTATTCTTAGCAAAAGTATTGAGGAAGTCATGAGACTCTAGTGGGGCTTGAGAGAAGCCCATGAGTGAGTTAAGTGTTGAGTTTCATAGGAATGCACCCATATTTATATAATCGTGTGTTTAAGCTAAAAGTGAGTTGTACTCTTTTCCTTAAGCCTTGTTTTAGCTAAGATCCTTATAAGGATGTATTATTAGATCTTGGGTAGTATTTTCTCCTGAAAAGATACCCTGATTTATGAAATTATGAGCAGTAGTAGTAAAGAGTGCCCTTAAGTTAAGAGAAAAGTACGCAGAAGTTCAGCAATCTAAAGAAAGAGATGGTGATAGGGCATATTATGTTATTGCAATCTCGCACCTAATCAGTTATACGTGATGAGTTCCTTTATGAGACAATTAAGGAATAGGAAGGTTGTAAAAGAGTTTGTGATAAGAGGAACAATTATTAGTCATGATGAGATTTAGTATATTGTTAACCAAAATAGAGTTGATGTCAATGTTTCATCGTGTTAGAGCAGACCAAATGTATGTGTTGAATTAGAAAGCAAAATATTCATGAGGTGATAGATCGAAGCTTGGTTTATGAACTTTGAAGGGGGGAGCCCCATAGTAATCAGAGGATGATAGAACTATTTGAGAGATAATGCGTAGTAAGTGAGTAAATAGTATTTAAGTTGTGAAGTGGAATCTGATGATAAATTGTGAAGTGTAGAGACAAATAGGTAAGGATTGACTACTTGTCATGAGGTTTTAAGTGAACAAGTGTTTCTGAAATTGTGCATAATAGTGGTGAGTTAGTATAGTAGGTGATCAATCATATTGATATTCGGGTTTAGAAATAAATATTAAGCTTGAATTTGAGATAAGTGTCATAATCAAAAGAATGGTAACATGAGGGTGATGATGTTAGTCTTGAGATTTCATCCAGAAGACTTGACATAGAGTAGGTGATGAATTGAGGTATTAGCTGCAAGAAATATGAGTGGTACAAGTAAGAGATCCTACCCTTTAGATTATGGCAGTGAAGTGTGGCTAAATCACAAGTTTAACTAGAAGATTAAGAGGTGTACTGAGGTGGTATGTAATCAGAAAAGGTTAAGAGGAACACCTCAGAAAAAGGTCTTAGTACCTGCTTATGGAGACTTTGCGTGTCATGAGATAAGCTTCTCTTGAGTGTTAGAGTAAAAGATGATGTAGACCAGTTAGAGATGATAGAATGGGTCCATATCTTCCAAGTGTTAGCTTTCGACCTAAGGGGGAGATGACAAGATGAGAAATAAAGTCAAGTGTTCGATAATAATATAGTAATGAGTTCCAAAAAGTATGGGAGATATCTTTTCAGAGATCCTTTTAGTAGTGAAGTCATGTTAGAAAGAAAAGGTTAATGATCCTATCGTGATAATGATGGTGTGATAATTCAATCTAAGGTTATTAATGAGGAGGAAGAAGAAGATGAGTTTTTTCTATGAGAACTAGCTAAATGAGAGCCTTTAGTTGGTTCCGAATAATAATGCGGCCAATTCTAGTTGGTGTGGCAGAGATGGTAAGAGTAAGTTTGTTCCATACCCAGTCCAGTCGTCATTCGAGGATGAATGATCCCAAGGGGGAGATATTGTAACACCCCAGAAATATTTTTTTAACTAAGACTCGAACTATCCTTCATTGTGAGTAGGATTTTATCGAGGAATTTAAAATTTCTTAAGTGTTGAGGTCACTAGATGTAGAACCTTGAGTTCCAAGAAGAACTAAAGAGAATTAATTTAAGCCATTCCTAATTTCTTCTATGTTTTGGGTCAACTTCAAATGACCATAACTTTCAGTACATGATGAGTTAGGTGGCCAGTAAGATATCAAATGAAATGTCTCTGAATTATCTTTCCAACCCCACCAAGTTTTATAATTTTTGAGCTCATATGAGGGAGATATGCCTGTTTGAAGTCGGGTTGTCCAATTAGGAAAACTTACCCAAAAATAGTGAGGGGTATTTTGGTCTTTTCCTTACCCTATCAGATTTAATTCATTTTAAGTAAGGTTTTAGGGGTCTAATATGATTAGGTTAAGTTTTATAATCCTAATATACGCTTAGGGTTTTAGTTGAGAGTTCGATAAAAGAGGAGAAAAGAGGAAATGATCAAGGTGTTCGTCGAGATTCTTGAGAGTTGTTGCGTATTTTCGCCATGGGTTTGATCCCGTTTGAGCCCCTTATAAGTGTACCTCTAAACTACTTCTAAACACTGATTAGTCCACAAATTGGACTCATTTAGAGGTTTATTTTAATAGATATAGTATCCTCAAATGCTTATTTTATCAAAATATCTGATGAAAACACTTAAATTTCAGGTATTTGAAGTTTGAAGGAAAGCATAGACACTACGTTGCAAAAAGGAACGAAAAGGGATTGAAAAGAACGACAAAATAAAGGCCTGAGGATCACTGAGTCCACTTGGTGAGTTGCCGAAGGGTCTCATTTCACCTTTTGTTTCAATGTGTTGAGACGTGACGGAAAGAATCAAACCGGCAAACAAGGGAGCAGTCGGTGCATCGATGAAGGAGTTCCGCGAAGTAGTACTATGTTGCCCAATGACACTAAGCACGATGATGTCGAAGGATGGTGCCAGATGGCGATGAACTGCACCAAAGGGTGAATCGCCGAGTCGATGGGTGATTCCGACTAATTTCGCCGAATGATCCTCTGCAGCACAAATTTGTGAAAACTATAAATACTCGTTGAGAGAACAAATTTTAGTATCAGATTTTTAATATAGAACAATTAATATAATTTTAGTACTTTTTATTTTTGCTCTAAGTTTGTAAGGGTTTGAAGACTTGAAGAAAAAAAGGGTTTCATCTCTTTCAATTTGGAAGTGGGTCTCTTGGATTCTTATTTCTTTGCTCAAATCAAGACTTCTTTCTCTATACCCATTTGATTTCAACATCATTGAAGGTATAAATTTTTATTTCTTGATTTGTGGCTAAAAACCCCCATTCTTGGGGTGTGATTTAGCAAATATGTTTTGATATTATTATTGGGTCTTGCTTGCTGATAGGTTAGATATATTTTAATGGTGATTTGACCTAGTGGTTGTGGTTTAATTTAATGGGTTTGTAGTTGAAAATACAAAGCCAGCTATGTGTTTTCGACTTGCCCGAGAGGGAGATCACGAAACCAACACCGCTAGACTAATGGTCGACATGAGGTTCAGCCTGAGAGGGTGAACCCTAGTCCCATATCCTAATACTTAGCCTGAGAGAGTGAATGGGGTAAGGCGTAGGCTGGCCTTTATGCGGAAAATGGGTGTCCGAGAGGAACTCATTTGAAACGGGGTAAGTTGCCCGAGAGGGAACTTATTTCCATCGAAAGCTTCGCCTAGTCAGTATTATCTTGCAAATTTCCTATCGAAAGCATGTACCAAACTATTTTTCTCAACTTTTATTGCTGTCACATCCCAAGAACTTCTCTCATACTTGATTTTCTTGTTATTTTTGTGGTTTTACTTACTAGCGAAAAAAACCCCATTGTTATTTGACACTTTTGTGTCCTCCTGTAATTTATAATATTTTTTATCATTAATGTCTTTAGCTACGTCTAGTTGGAACTAAATTTTATTTTTCTATTAATTCTCAAAACCGCTCCCTTGGGACACGACTAACCCTTGGTTGGGTTACTATACTATTGCATGATCGTATACACTCGTACTGGAAGTTGCGTCATTTATTACGTAATAAACATCGAAATGGCGCCGCTATCGGGGAGTGGTGTTATTTGAGAATTCTTAGATTAGTAGAATTTTTTGTTCTTCTTAGTTGTAGTCTGCTTACCTAATTTTTAGTTTTGTTTTGAGTATTTGTGTGTTTCAACAGCCATATGAGTGTTAACGGCGAAAATAGCTGCCAAGCAGGCCACCCAATGCGATATGCTTTTCATCGAGACGATATTGATGATATTAATAGTGTGTACAACCCGGTCCAAGTGGGTGAGATAAATGCAATTTGCATGCCACAAGCAGACATAAGTGCAACATTTAAAGTTACTAGCACAACACTCCATCTCATACATTCAAGAGGATTATATGGAGAGTTGGAGCATAAAGATTCGTATGAACATATACGAAACTTAATAGAAGTATGCACCCCTCTATCGTTCAAGAATCTATCGCAAGAATGCATACGACTGCGCTTATTTCCGTTATCATTAACCAGGGAAACCACTAAGTGGTTGCTTGAGCTTCCAAAGAACTCAATCAAGTTAAGGGAAGAGTTGGTTACGAATTTTCATGAATGATTCTTCCCTCCATCAAAGATGATGAAACTGAGAGACAACATTCACAATTTTAATCAAAAGGAGGGCGAAACAATTCACGAATCATGGACACGATTTAAGAGAATCTGGCGAAGATGTCCAATACATGGACTGCCGAGTGAGTTATTGCTCCAATATGTTTACTGTAGTCTGGATTCGATTAATAAAGGAGTAGTTGATCAGCTGGTGCAATGAGGAATAATGTTACAATCATTTGATGTAGCCTCACTTCTCCTAGATGGCATGACTATATTAAATCAAGCATGGTACACAAAAGATGACCAAGTTTCTCTGCTGTGCTTCAGATTAACGCAAGAACAACTCGATAAAGAAAGAGAAAGGGATGAAAACATCAAAACGATGTTGTCTCAAATGGAAGTGATACACAAGCACATAAAGGGGACGTATGGAGTATTTAAAGTTGATGAGGGTTCTCCTTCTGGTTATTTAAGACTGGGGGAGAATCAAGGTTGGAAATCCAAAAGAGTTGAGGGGGGTTCTTCATTCGGTTATTTAAGACTAGGGGAAAATCAAGGTTGGAACTCCATAAGATATGAGAAGGGTTTCCTCCCACGCTATCAACAGGGTGGAAATCAAGGTTGGAATCATTATAGGAGTGAAGAACCAAGGAGATATTGCCACAATTGGGTTGAGCAAGATGACCATGAGGAAGATTGTACTCAAGTGAGTGAAAGCCCGAAATCAAAAGGGAGTGCAAGTAGTCCTAGGGTAAATGATTTATTGTCACGCATACTTGATAAAGTTGAGGGCTCTGATGATTTACTAAAAGGAATGAGAGATGACTTTTCATCACTAACCAGTAAACTGAATTCTCATGTTGATGCCATCAAAACACTAGAAGGTCAATTGAGTCTATTATCAGCTAAATTAACATCCAGGACACTACACTGATGGAAGATAATGAAAGAGGGTTGGTCGTGGTAACCCGTAGTAGAAAGATGGCAAAAGGTAATGTGATGGAGGATGAGGACCCTCGAATCCAGAAAGAGAGCTAGGGTATAGAGGACCGAGAATTGCCTATTCCATAAAACCTTACCAAAGAACCACAAGATGATGTAGAGCAACATGTTCAAGCTCCAAAAATCATGCACCCTTTACCCAAAATACCTCCACCATTTCCTCAACGTTTGAAAAAGAAAAATGAAGATGAGAAGTTCAAATTTTTTTTGTCAGTATTCAAGAACTTATCAATTAACCTTTCTCTAGTGGAAGCATTGTTGGAAATGCCTGGATACGCCAAATTCATGAAAGAGCTGGTTACAAAGAAAAGGAGCCTGGAGTATGAAACGATTGAGGTGCCCCATAGTTGCAGCGCAATTATGATAAATGAGTCAATCACTACGAGAGAAGATCCTGGATCATTCAAAAGTCCATGCACAATCGGCATGCTCTAATTCAGTAAAACTTTGTTAGATTTAGGAGAAAGCATTAAGTTGATGCCCTATGCAATATACAAGCAACTTGGTTTGGGTGAACCAAAGGCAACCACAATGTGACTCCTTATGGCTGATCGATCAATCAAGCACCCAATGGGGATACTCCATGGCATATTGGTAAAAGTAGATCGGTTCATCTTTTTGGATGATTTCGTGATTCTGGATTGTGAGATCGATGCTGAAATCCCCATTATTTTGGGAAGGCCATTCTAAGCTACTGGAAGAGCATTAGTTGATGTCGAAAGTGGGGAATTGAAGTTCCATGTGAACAATGATGAGCTGACCTTCAATATTTGTAAATCCATTAAGCAACCAAGTAATATCAATGTGGTATCTACTGAGGATGTTATAGATGAGGCAGTGGCAAGTGTGAGCCATTTAATGCGCAAGTGTGAGCCATTTAATGCGCAAAAATGAACCCCTTGAATCTGTACTTGCCAATTATAATGAAGCCGAAATTCAGAGATATGAGGAAGTGGTAGCTACCTTATTAGGGTTAGGAGTATATTCAAGGAATCCAATCAAGTTGGATATTGACCTAAAAAACAGAGAAAGTCCTCCTGCAAAGCCATCAACAGAAGAACCACCGAATCTGGAGTTGAAAGCCTTACCCTCTCATTTAAAATATGCCTTATTAGGAGCCAACAATACTTTACCAGTAATTATCGCAGCCGATTTGGTTGAAATGCAAGTGAAATTGCTTATTGAAGTACTGTAGAAACATATAAAAGCTATTGGATGGACAATAGCCGATATAGTAAGAATTCCTCCTGGCATATGTACTCACAAGATTCGGCTTGACAGTAAATGTAAACCTAGTGTGGAGCATCAATGGAGATTGAACCCTCCAATGCAAGAGGTGGTGAAAAAGGAGATCATCAAATGGCTAGATGTGGGAGTGATCTACCCTATTGCACATAGTAAGTGGGTAAGTCCGGTACAATGTGTACCGAAAAAGGGAGGTATAACTGTAGTCCCAAATACAAAAGGAGAACTTGTACCGACAAGACCAGTAACTGGGTGGAGAGTATGCATGGATTATCGGAAGCTTAACTCATGGACCAAAAAGGACCACTTCCCAATTCCCTTTATGGACCAGATGCTTGACCGATTATTAGAAACGGGGTGGTATTGCTTTTTAGATGGGTATTTCGATTACAATCAAATATCTATTGCACCGAAAGACCAACAGAAAACCACTTTTACATGCCTTTATGGAACATTTGCATTCAAAAGGATGTCATTCGGGTTGTGTAATGCCTCAGCAACATTCCAGTGTTGCATGTTGTGTATTTTTGCGGATATGGTCAAAGACTCTATGGAGGTATTTATGGATGACTTCTCAGTTGTAGGGGACACGTTTGAGGAATGCTTGATACAATTAGGACAAGTGCTCCAAAGATGCGTGGATACGAATATGGTTCTCATTTGGAAAAAATGTCACTTTATGGTGAAGGAAGGTATTGTTCTTGGGCGCAAGGTGTCGCAAAAGGGGCTGGAGGTTGACAAGGTGAAAATTGAGGTCATTGAGAAATCACCCCCACCAATTTTAGTGAAGGGTATTCGCAGCTTCTTGGGTCATGCAGGTTTCTACCGAAGATTCATGAAAGACTTCTCAAAGATTGCACATCCACTATGCAAAATCCTAGAAAAGGAGGTGAAGTTCTATTTTGATGATGCTTGTATGGCCACATTTAAGTGTTTAAAAGAAAAATTAGTATCCATCCCGATCATCGTCAGTCTTGATTGGTCAGAATCTTTCGAAGTAATGTGTGATGCTAGTGGTATGGCATTGGGAGAAGTGTTGGGGAAAAAGCTCAACAAACTATTTCACCCAATTTATTACACAAGCAAAACACTGAATAGTGTCCAGTGAAATTATATAGTCACTGAACAAGATTTGCTCGCAGTGGTCTATGCATTTGAAAAGTTTTGGGCATACCTGCTAGGCACCAAAGTAATAGTACACACTGATCATGCTGCACTCCGCTACTTAATGGCGAAGAAATATGCTAAACCAATATTGATAAGGTGGGTACTACTATTACAAGAGTTCGATTTTGAAGTTAAAGATCAAAAAGGCTATGAAAATCAAGTGGCCGACTACTTGTCGAGGTTGGAAGGAAGGGAGGATGCCAGGCGTGAAATCGACATAGATGACTCATTCTCCAATGAACAGGTGTTTGCTATGTCTCTCAAACCTACACCATGGTATGCAGATTTTGCAAATTACATTATGAGTGGATTGATGCTAGATAAGCGGACCTTTTACCAACAAAAGTGATTCATGTTTGACGTTAAAAAGTACTTTTGGGATAAACCATACTTTTTTCGAGAATGTGCTGACCATGTTATTAGGAGGTGTGTTCCAGAAGAAGAAGTAGTAGACATTCTCCATGCTTGCCATGCATCTCCAGTAGGAGGTCACCATAGTGGTATTCGCACTGTCGCTAAAGTCCTCCAAAGTGGTTATTACTGGCCGATGTTACACAAGGATGCACATGAATTTGCAAAGAAATACTCTCAATTTCAGCAGCAGGCGGCATGTCTAGAAGACACGAATTGCCTCTCACTCCTATTTTGGAAGTCAAGATATTCGTTGTATAGGGGATCGATTTCATGGGCCCATTTGTGAGCTCATTTGGAAATAAATATATCATGGTGGCTTTAAATTATATCTCCAAATGGATGGAAGCCATTGTACTTTCAAACAACGAAGGAAAAAGTGTTGTCCAATTTCTGAAACACTATATCTTCGCAATATTTGGCACTCCTAGGGCAATCATTAGCGATAGAGGTCTCACTTTTGCAATAGGTGGTTTTCAATGGCACTGAGAAAATATGGGGTGAAACACAAGGTAGCAACCCTATATCATCCCCAAACAAGTGGCCAAGTTGAAGTGTCAAATCGGGAAATCAAAAGCATCCTAGCAAAGTTAGTAAATGCCAACAGAACTGACCAGTCTAGAAAACTCGATGATGCATTATGGGCATATCGGACCGCTTACAAAACACCTATCGATATGTCTCCATATCAGTTGGTTTATGGTAAGGGTTGTCATTTACCCGTCGAGCTAGAACACAAAGCATTGTGGGCATTAAAAGCTTAAATTTGGATTAGTCAAAAACTTCAAGGGAGAGGACGGAGCAGTTGAACGAACTGGATAAATTTAGACTCATATCATATGAAAGTTCAACTATCTACAAAGAGTGGATGAAGAAATTGCATGATGCTCGAATACTCAAGCGAGACTTCAAGGTAGGAGATTGGGTTTTGTTATACAACTCTTGACTTAGACTCTTTCCTGAAAAGCTCAAATCCAAATAGTCTGGACCTTTTAGAGTAATGCGAGTTTTCACCAATGGCGCCATAGAAGTTGCAGATCAGGAAGGACCTCCATTTAAAGTGAACGGTCAATGTCTGAAATTATATTTCGGGAATTGTCAAGAGATTTCTCTGGTTGAAGTGGTGTATTTAGAAGATGCCTAAAAGCGCTACTGCATCATGCCACGACGTTAACTAAGGTGTTGTTTGGGAGGCAACCCAAAGCCATTTATTGCGTTCTTTTACTTTGATAAAATAATGTTGTGTTGATTGTGCAGATGGAAGTGTGGAGAATGAATGGAAAGTGCGGATTGGCAAGCAATAGATTCAGTCAGTGAGTCACCGAAAGGGTCGGCGAATCCAATCTTATCCGTCGTTTGACTCAAGACATCGTCAACATCGGAGTTTGTAAAACTCGGTGAGATTTGGAAATTATTGGCGAATCACCGACATAGTCGGTGATCACTATGGCAACCGCCGATTGTACCCCCGTAAACCAGAGGTTCTATAAATTTTGGTGAAGAAAGCAAACAATCGGCGCTCTGCCGAGTGAGTAGGCGAGCTTGACTAATGTCGCCGAGTGGGCGAAAACTGGGCAGTCTTTGCAAGCCAAAGGTTTAAAAGTTTTAGCTTCTTTCATTTTCCTTCACTTTCCATCTGTCCAAACTCACACCAACACTTTAGGTTTTATATTTCTTGCACTTTTGGAGTATTTTGCTTCATTGATCTGTGTGCGAATTTGGATTGCATTGCCATTTAGCTTCTCGGTAGCATTTTAATCAATATAAAAGGTTAGCTCCTTAATACTAGTAATTATTTTGTCAGCACTCTATTCATTTGCACAATCTTTGGCATTGTTAAGGTCTGCTGAACCTCCCTGATTGGATATAATTGATTAAGTGTCGATTGTTATTCAATAACCTTGCTTAAACGGTGAAATCCTGTTCTCCGATGTATCTAGTTGAGTTAATGTGTGATGGGTGGTATGCGTATTTTTTGGTCTTGGTTAAATTTGTGCTATTTTTGCTTAAGTTGTGTTTTCGGTGGTTTCGGGGCCGATTTCAAAAAGCTGGGGCAAAAGTAGGCACGATAGGTGATTCAGTGAGCTGTGACGAGCTCACTGAACCACTCCACGATTTCCTTATGTAAGCCATCTCGCCTTTACTATCATGCTTTATTTGTTGTGGCTGCTGTAACTTTCGGCGAGAAGCACAGCATCGCCAAGTGCACTCGACGACTCATAGAATAACACCTCAATCGCCCTACTCCGCCTGGGGAGTACGGTCGCAAGACCGAAACTCAAAGGAATTGACGGGGGCCTGCACAAGCTGTGGAGCATGTGGTTTAATTCGATATAACGCGCAAAACCTTACCAGCCCTTGACATATGAACAAGAAAACCTGTCCTTAACGGGATGGTACTTACTTTCATACAGGTGCTGCATGGCTGCACCCCTATCTCCTTCTGCACTGTGACCTTCGGCAGATTGTCTGTGGCTCGCCGAATGGTTATCTAAACTTTCTGCAGATGAAAGAATTTGTTTTGGTTGTCAAATATGTTCTAACATTATCTCAAAGACTTTGCAGACATGGCCAGACAAGAAGTTGCAGGAAGGAACATTCAACCCAGGCACATAAAAGCAGAACATTTCAAAAAAACTGACAAGAGTAAGAGAAAGGAAGCAAGTTCCAGTAGGAGAATTCACATTGACCCTGCTATCTCTTCATGGGCTCGAGGGTTCGTCAATGCGATACATGCCTTCAAAGGGGCGCATGAAGTGGATAACATGGTTGAGGCAAACATCGCTATAGAAGCTGAAGCGGAGAAAAAAAGAAACGAGAACCTGAAGTAGAATAACAACACTCCGGGCACTAATGCTCAGACAGATGGAGCGACTGCTTAGACAGGATCCCCTCTTTACCTCCCTTTCTATCTTTCTTTATTTTGCCTTTCGGATTCTTTGTTATTTGCATTTGAGGACAAATTGCTTTTATTGGTGGTGTGGTGAGGCTCACTTTTTGTGTGCTATTAATGTTTGTGTTTTGTGTTTATATTTTGGCTGTTCTGTTTGAAATTGTTTTTACACTATTTTTTGTGGATGTTTGAGCTCATGGCTCCCCGTTATTTTAAATTACAAAAATGATTTTGACCCTTCCGAAAAATTTTCATTTTTTGAAAATTTTTGTCACCTCTTGTGTGTTGAAAGTGCCTGTTGTTTTGCAAAATTTAAGTCTCGGTTCCGATCAATACTGATGACTTGAAGAGTGCTTTGAATCGAACGAACATGAATGCGCTGCTACGACGAGGCCAAATTAACTTGCATAAACAATATGTGAACGCTTTGCATCTCATTATGATTAGTCATTTATTGAATTGATTCTCTTGTAATGACTGTTGTACACTAGCAAAAGTGTGTAGTCTTGTTTGACTTAAGTGTCGATGTTTTGTGTGATTAGTTTACTTTGAACCATGCATGAATAAACCTAGAATTTGCCCAATTAGTCTGATTGATTTAGAAAGGCTTGCTCTTGAGATGATCTTAGGCAACTTTAAAGAGTGTGATCAAAATTTGACATATACCTCTTTTGTGGCCTACTCGTGAGCGTGTGAAACTCTTTTGAACATCCTTTGAGCCTTACCTTTTTTTGGAAGAAACTTGATGAACCCTAGACCTTACTTGATCCACTTCCTATAATCCTCCTAATTTGTGGTTTAGTGAATTGCCAACTTAGGCCAAAAACCTAAGTTGGGGGTGTGGTGAAAAGGAAAAGGAGAAGTCAAGAAGTGCAAGAAAAGTCTCCCTAAACCCATGGTGTTGCGAAAAAAAATGGAAACCCTCCATATAAAAAAAAAGAAAAAAAGAGAAGTGTTGTGGAAAAAAAGTACAAAAGAAATTGGGTTTCCAAGCAATACCTGGAGAGCGAATAAAAGGATGACTTAGAAGCACTAGAAGAAAAAGTGATTAGGGAAGGGAAAAAAACGTTTTGAGAACACCACATCTCATGAGGATGAAAAAGTCACTGAGCCTAAATGACCATACCTTTGCACTCAGCCCCATTACAAGCCTTGAAAATACCTTTTTGATCTTGAGTAAGCCGAATCGAAAGTCGATTGGAAAATAAGGGCAAACCTATGGATGAAAACATGCATTCTGTTCCTCTTTTTGAGTGTGAGCGTTGCATCTAATTCCTGATATTAAATTGATTAACTCATGTGTGTGAATATGGAATCATTCTTTGTTTGAGGGCATTTAGATACTTTGGTTGAGCTTGAACTTGCATTAGTAGCAAGTATTGCGAGCATGAGAATCTTTGATATTGGTGTGTCACAACTTGAATCTTTGGGTACACATTTGATTTTTGCATAAGTAAATTGAGTTTTGTTGTGTGCATTCATGATTGAGTCTTGTGTAGAATTGTTCAAGACACCCTTTTTGAACGACTGAACTTGAGTTTGCTTGAGGACAAGCAAAAGTTTAAGTTGGGGGTATTGATGAGTCCACAAATTGGACTTATTTAGGGCTTTATTTTAATAGAAATAGTGTCCTCAAATACTTATTTTTTCTCAATATGTGATGAAAACACATAAGTTTCAGGTATTTGAAGTTTGAAGGAAAGCGTGGACACTACGTCGCAAAAAGGAACAAAAAGGGGCGGAAAAGAATGATAAAATGAAGGCTTGAGGATCCCCAAGTCCACTTGGTGAGTCACCGAAGGGTCTCACTTCTCCTTTTGTTCCAGTGTGTTGAGCCCTGAAGGAAAGGATCAAATTGGTGAAAAAACGAGCAGTCGATGCATCGCCGAAGGAGTTCCACGAAGCAGTACTATGTCGCCTAATAACACAGAGCACGACGATATCGAAGGATGGTGCAATACAGTGATGAACTGCACCTAAGGGCGAATCGCCGAGCCAATCGGCGATTCCGACTAATGTCATCGAATGATCCACTGCAACACAAACTTTTGAAAACTATAAATTCTCATTGAGAGAACTGATTTTAGTATTATATTTTCAATATAGATCAATTAATCTAGTTTTAGTACTTTTTATTTTTGCTATAACTTTGTAAGGGTTTGAAGACTTGAAGAAAAAAAGGGTTTTGTCTTTTTCAATTGGGAAGTGGGTCTCTTGGATTCTTCTTTCTTTGTTCAAATCAAGACTTATTTATCTATACCCATTTGATTTCAACATCATTGAAGGTATAAATTTCTATTTCTTGATGTGTGGCTAAAAACCCCATTCTTGGGGTGTGATTTAGCAAATATGTGTTGATATTATTGTTGAGTCTTGCTTTCTGATAGGTTAGATGCATTTTAATGGTGATTTCACCTAGTGATTGTGGTTTAATTTAATGGGTTTGTAGTTGCAAATACAAAGCCACCCATGTATTTTCAACTTGCCTGAGAGGGAGGTCATGAAACCAAGACTGCTAGACTGATGGCCTAATGAGTGGGTCGACATGAGGTTTAGCCCGAGAGGGTGAGCCCTAGTCCCATATCCTAACACTCAGCTCAAGAGAGTGAGTGGGGTAAGGCGTATGCTGGCCTACATGCGGCAAATGGGCATCCGAGATGAACGCATTTGAAACGGGGTATGTTGCCCGAGAGGGAACTTATTTTCATCTAAAGCTTAGCCTAGTCACTATTATCTTGTAAATTTTCTATTGAAAGCATGTACCCAACTATTTATCTCAACTTGTGTTGCAATCACCACCCCAAGAACTTCTCCCCATACTTGATTTTCTTGTTAGTTTTGTGCTTTTACTTAATAGTGACGGAAACCCCCATTGTTATTTGACACTTTTATGTCCCTCTTTAATTTACAATGTTTTTAATCGTTAATGTCTTTAGCTACGACTAGTTAGAACTAAATTTTATTTTTCTATTAATTCTCAAAAACCCCTCCCTTGGGCCACGACCCCAACCCTTTGTTGGGCTACTATACTATTGGATGATCGTAGAAACTCATACTGGAAGTTGTGTCGTTGATTACGTAATAAACATCAAACACCTAGAAATCATTTATAACATGAATTATAACCTTGAATTCATAATTCAAATTCAAGGTAGAGTTAAGAGTTGAGTATTGAGAGTATTTTCGAACATTTTCAAAAAGTCCCTTTGAGTCTTTTTGAGGAGTCTTTTACAAATTCAAATAACTTGTTTCAAGACTCGATCAAGTGAATATAAGAATGAGGAGAATGTATTCATGAGTCTACTTTATCATCACGAGATCCTTCATATCCGTACAACCAAATTGAGGTGAGATGAATTAGAAGAAAATAACCAAGATAATATACCCGAAATAAGAGTTGATGAAATAAACGACGATGATCTAGAACAACATTCGGAAATAAGCGAAACATATACAGAACTTTTAGCAAACATAGATAATACAAAGAATTTAGAAATAAATACAGGAGACGTAGACATGGATGAAAAACCTAGCACATCAGGAGTAAAAAACCCAAAAAATTTTAATCCAAAATATTATAATGA
>JAJONQ010047323.1:0-15292 GCA_036250385.1 Solanum microdontum
TTTGTTACAACCCCCCCCCCCCCCGTTTACTTATCTCATAAATAAGTTGACTAACGAATATAATCGTAAGTTAAGCTTAAGTGTAAACCATATTCCTCGTGGGATCGACCCCAACCTACTAGTTGGGTTCTTTATTTGACAACGATTACTTATACTTCTTTAGAGAGGTGTAATTTGAGCGTATCAATATGTTTAAAGAAGTATCTCGTAGTGTTCATAGGTTTTAAAGATGATGCTAGCTTATATGGAAAATGATGTTATGACTTATGTTTCCCGACTATCTCTACGATGATGTTTATACTTGATAAATTGCATGCTTTCAAATGAAATTTCCCTCTTCTCATGTTTCTAATGTTTTTATGCATGACTACCATACTTAGTGCATTTTTGTACTAACGCCTACTTTGCCTACATTTTTCCCAAGTGTAGGGTCCAACACTAAAGGTGACCATCCTTGTGGTTAGAGCTTGGATTTGATTGTCCCCGAGCTTGGTGAATCCTCATGGTTCGAGGATAGATTTCTTATATTTATTTTCTTTCATGTATTTCCCTTTTTGGACATGTTAGATGGGCTAGGCCCTATTTCATTCACTATTGTAATAGATGACTATATTGAGACAAGTCTAGACTTCCATTTTCCTTTATGAAAAACTTTTTAAGACTTGAAATATGTTTTACTCTTTATTGTGCTATTCTTATGTTATGAAAGCTAAGTGGTTTGTGTGGAGCCCTTCAGGGTTCTATACACTATGTTACATCTAGGGGGTACCCTTGGATCGTGACAAAATAAAAGTGACATATGTTGTTACATTGAATGGTTCGATCATTCTTATTGTTTTCTTGTTCCAATTTTAGACATGGCTGTACAGGAACAAATTTGAATTATTCCAAGAGGGAGTTCTCGAAGAGCAAAAGGACAATGTAGAAGGGCACGTCGCTGCAGGACATGTTTTCGAGGGCAAGAAATCATAGGGATTGGTGTTCCAAGTGCGACACATAATCTGTTAAGGAATCAAAGGGCCATTCGAAGGAAAAGAGATAAAGATCTAAAAGAGTTTATGTCTATGAAGATGGATCCTCTTGACTCTTTATTAGACTTCCTCAGATCCTTTGTTATGAAAATTGATAAGGTTAATGAAAGTGTCGTGCAAGTTGAAGAGTGGGATGCATACGATGTTTTGTATCATTCCTTACCAGAATATTGGAATATTGAACTGAATGAAACTTATTTCAAAATTGGGGATAATGAACCATTATGCAAGTATGTGGTAAATATAGGAGTTAAGTGGGTAAAACTTCACAACATAAACATAGTTTAGTATCGAGTTTTGTTGTTTATTCTTTACAAATTATGTGATGTATATCTTTGATTATGCTTTAATATGCATATTTGAGCTTTATCCTCTTTTATGGATTAGTGCATCTTTATTCTACTGTGCATTATCATATGATGTTTGATTATTAGACATGTAAATATTCGTGATTATGGTCTCAAATATATTATACACATTATGAAATTAGTTTCAAATTTTGGTTAAATATTTAGTTTGTAGATGATGATTATATACGTGCGTGTCTTTTTAATTTTATATTAAATATGAAACATTTATGAGAATTGATTTAGTTGAATGTGTATGTCACATGCATAGTTAATTAATTAAAAAAAATACTTGCCAAATTGCCTCTCAAAAACAGTCATGGCATAAAAGTTATAACTTAAACAAAGGTGAAAAATTGAACGGTGAAAATTATAACATTTGGAGTAGTAAAATATGGTATGTAGTGGAAGAGAAAAATGTGCTCGAAGGTATAACTCATATTTTAAATCAACCAGAAGAGGGAAACACATCACAACACAAAAGATACCTTAAAGATTATAAAGCTTGCAAAAAGGCTAATTCCACTACACGTGGAATTATAGTTAGTTCTTTGGTTGATGACCTCATACATGAATGTGAGAAATTTCGTACTTCTCATGCTACGTGGGCACATCTGCAAGGAACGTATGGGGGTACGTCTGTAACCCGCCTCTGAAAATAACTATCAAATTTGACACTTACAAGAGGCGTCTTGATCAAAATGTCAAACAACACCTAAGGGTGATGTCAAACATGATAGCTAAACTCAAGAGTGATGGCCATGTTCTTTCAGATAAGCAACAAGTTACGAAAGTGATTCGGTCTCTTCATAAATAATTGGGAACATTTGAAGGTTAAACTTGACCCATAATGATAGCACCAAAATCCTTTTTGATATTGCTCGCCATGTTGAACTTGAAGGTGAGCAGCTTGGTGCTGCTAATGTTGCTTTGAATGCCTTTGTGGTAGAGTCAAGTGGTACAAAATTTTCAAGCTTCAAACGCAAGAAGAATTGGAAGAAAAAATAGGAAAGACAAAGAGATTGGAGAAGGGTCCTCTAAGAAAAAAAACCCTAATTCCAAGAAAAGAAAATGGGTCTTAAAGAATAGAGACAAGAGCAAAATGAAGTGATATAATTACTAGATGCTAAACTTTGCTCATAAATGTAGCAAGTCGAAAAAGATAGCATTTTCAAATGCATTTCTAAGTGCTACATATGTTTCTAGAACTTCGTTACTAACTGAATCTTCTCCTGTGTGAAGTAGACTCAAGATCCACCGACCATGTGAGTTGAGATCGAGAAGCGTTGTGGAGTTTCATCTAAATCAAGATGGATCTACGTGGAAAATAATGCAAAATTAGAATCAAAGGAATAGGCACTTTTAAAGTAGACTTTCGTGGTGACCGTTTTTTAATGTTGCAAGACGTTCTATATGGTCTAGAGATTTGACGTAACTTAGTATCTGTGTCTGTTCTTTTAGACGTTTGTTTTGATTTGTTTTTTTAGTCATAATGGTGTTAGAATAACTCTAGATAATGTTTTATATGGTTTTGGACTTCATTTTGACCGTTTTGTCGTATTAGATTGTAATCCTTCAACTTACGACTATTAGATTGGCCGTTGAGTAATGACATGTTATTCAAGTAACAATGATGTTGATGTTATTACATTGCATACACGATTAGGTCACATTGTGCAAGATCGAATGGATAGGTTGGCTAAAGAAGGACATTTAGGTACTTTCACCAAAATTGATATGCCAACTTGTGAAATTGTCTTGCTAAAAAGATTACGCGTAAACCATTTGTAAAAGCTAAGAGAGTTGAGTTACCATTTAAATTAATTCATTCTGATATTTGTGGTCTAGTGAATGTGAGGGCAAGGTCTAGTGCTACATACTTCATTACATTTATTGATGATTTCACGCGTTTTGGTCTTGTCTATTTGATTTCTCATAAATCTGAAGCATTTGAGTGTTTTAATAGATATATGAATAAAGTTACAAATCAATTAGAATAAAGTATAAAGGCTATAAGAACTGACCAAGGACGTGGATATTTTTCAAAACATTTTGAAGAATTATGCATTGAAAAAGAGTATTATCAGACAGTTAACTACTCCTTATACACCACTATAAAATGGTGTAGCTGAAAGAAGGCATATAATATTATTGGACATGACAAGATCAATGATAGTGCAGGAAAATTTGTCTTTCTCTTTCTGGAGAGTTGCATTAGTGATTGCTGCTTACATATCGAAAAAACTGCCTTCTAAATCAGTGTCTTTCACTCCTTAAAACTTTGGACTGGCCACTAAACAAATCGGAATGATCTACGACCGTGGGGTTATGTAACATATATTAAAGATCGTTTTGGTGAGTTTGGTAAACTAAATCCAAAAGGAAAGAAATGTATCTTTTTAAGGTACTTTGAACAATCCAAAGGGTATGTGTTCATTGATGAACTGGTGGATGGAAGTATTACTGAAATTGTATCATGAGATGTCAGATTTTTGGAAAATGATTTTCCCAAAAAAAAATGAAATAGATGAAGTTGAACCTCTCTACTAAATGTTGAATTTAGAAGATCACGTAATGTTGTCAGACATACTTGATAATCCAAAGGATTAAGAAATGATTCCTAGACCAAGTGGGAGTTATGAGTCCCAAAATCCTATAAAGGAATCTGAACTTCAAATACCTAAAGAGTACAAGAAAAGGTATACCTAAATGATCTTATGAGATTGAGGATTATGTTTTCTTGGTATCTCCTACAGAATTGGATGAACATAATTCTGTAAGTGAGGCCTTATTAACCCCTAAAAATGATGAATGGTTAAAAACGATGAAAGAAGAATTAGAGTCAATGAAAACCAACAAAGTTTGGGATCTAGTTGACTTTCCTACGGAACGTAAACCTATTGGGAATAAATGAATTCTCAAAGTTAAACGCAAATCAGATCGATCGATAGAAAGACACAAAGCACGACTGGTGGCAAAAGGTTTTACTCCTCAAATTTAACGCAAATCAGATCGATCGATAGAAAGACACAAAGCACGACTGGTGGCAAAAGGTTTTACTCAAGAAGATGGAATAGACTATCAAGAAATGTTTTCATCAGTTGTAAAGTTTACCTCCATATGATTACTTTTAGCTATTGTTGCATGTTTAGATCTAGAATTACATCAAACGGATGTGAAGTCCACTTTTCTCAATTGAGAATTAAACGAGGAAATCTACATGGAACAACCAGTAGGTTTTGTTGTTAAAGAACAAGAAAAGAAAGTTTGTAAATTGAAAAGATCAATTTATGGCCGAAATCAATCTTTAAGACAGTGGTACCCGAGATTTCATAAGGAGGTGATGTCATTTGATTTCACCATGATCAATGAAGACCATTTCATCTATGTGAAAAGTCCAATGAAAATTTTGTAATTCTTTCTCTCTACGTAGATGATATTTATTAGCTGGAAATAATTTGGATTACATGAAAATTGTCAAGTCTTGGCTTTCAAAATCATTTGATATGAAAGATATGGGTGAATCAGACTATATATTTGGGTGTTGAGATCCAAAGAGATTGTTCCAAGAAATTTTTGAGTTTATCTCAAGAAACTTATATAAAAAAAATATTGGAATTTTTTCGAATGAATAATTGCAAATCCATGGATACTCCTGTAGCAAAGGTGAAATTTTAAGCCTTGAAAAGTGTCCAAATTGAAAAATAAAAGAAAGACATGTCTTGAGTTCCTTATTTTAGTGTTGTCGGGAGTTTGATTTATACTATGATGTGTACTCGCCAAAACATTTGTTATGCCATGAGTCTGGTTAGCAGGTATCAATCAAATCCTGGAAGAGATCATTGGAAAGCAGTAAAGAAAAAATTTGGATACCTGAAGGGAACTTCAGATCAAACACCGTGTTATAGTGAATCTGATTTATTCATAAGAGGTTATACATATGTTGATTGGACTACTGACCGAAATGATAGAAAATCAACATCAAGTTATGCTTTCTTACTAAATGGTGGTTCTATTTCATGGAAAAGAAAGAAGCAAACTTGCACAACTCTTTCAACCATGGAATCTGAATTCGTGACTTGTGCGTCTGCAGTACAAAAATTGTTTGGTTAAAGAGGTCCTTTGAACATTTGAGTATTGCAAAGAATTCTAAGGGTCCCATGATTCTATATTGTGATAGTCAAGCGACTATCGCATACACGAAGGATCCTAAGCATCACAGTAAGAACAAACATATTGACATCAAGTATAACTTTGTGAGAGACGTAGTAGCAAGTGGAGAAATAACTTTACATTATATTCCTACATGTGAAATGATAACTGATCTTTTTACAAAGGTCATCTCTAGATACTTGTTTGAAAACATGTTAAGGCTCTAGGTTTGTGTAGGATTTGATGATATTTCAGTATTGTAAAATAACTTGATTGTGATAATATTCTCTTCTATATAATAATATTGGATTTATATTCAAATATAATATGCATGTGATATTTTGTAAGAAATAAAGTGTGTCGAACAAGTCGCGAGATTGGCTCTCTCACCCGAGCAATCACCTTTTACGTCGAGGAACGTGAAAAGATAAATTTCACCATCATATTACGACTTGTTTTATGAGCCAGACAAGAGTTTCTCTAAGAAAATGAGTTCAAGGATCACTGAAGAGAGACACTAGGGTTAAATATCTGAAGGTGTTTAGACCAAGGTCTGTACGATGTTGGATAATCGAAATAATAAGACACATACACAAATATAAGGGGCAAATATCGTATCACGTATTTCATACCACGTGTGTCAAGCGATCAATGAGTCACTGAAAGAATGGTTCCCTGCTTCTTCATTGTGTGAGACCCCTAAAGGTTCAAATGATTTTTCAATGAAATACCCTTTGACCTTTTACTGTTTCTTGAAGTTTCGATCGGTGTTGCTACTTTATCATGTTAGTAATAGCCATGAGTGATTCGTCAATGCAGTGCATATCTAAGAAAGCTGTTGATATGGAATATATAGATTCGAATAGAAGGGAAAGATGATTAACTTGAACAATTCAACTTGTATACATAAGTCGGCTATTACACTCGAGTGTAATTGTGCATATAAAGTTAAAACATGAACTCGAGTTCACCTCTTTGAGAGGATGAGGAATCAAATAAGTAACTACTGAAGTAGTGAATGACATTTGGGGTATCGTGAGTAATAGTGTCCTTACAATTGTAGTGAATTCTTTTCACATGTGATTGGATTCATATTTAGGTCTTGTAAAACCTTAAAGCTAAGCTCTTCATGCTTACATGTCCCACAAACTATTTGTCGTATTAATTGTGTGTCTGATTGATGTTGTGTTGGCTTGGGTCTTGTCCACCATGTGCAAAGTGGGAGATGTAAGTTTTGGATCGTGGGTCGCCCATGTGGACCGACCCGACTCAACCCGGTTCCGCCCGAACCAATCCATTTTTGTCCTATCTGATTTAACAAATTAATTAAATAGATAATCCTTTTTTAAAGGATAAGATAAAATAGTATGTAATTGCTCAACCTCCCCTTAAAAGGCTCCTAGTGGGAGTAACTTTTTTTAGATGTGGGAACGTAAAAAATGAGAGGGGAAGAACGCGAGAAAGATAAAAACAAAAGATCAGTAAAGAAACAGAGAAGAAAGTTTCTTACACAAATCAATCTACACACTAAGGAAGATTCTTAGTTTGTGAACAAAAACGATCTTGGTTTCCTTGTGATTCAAAGAGATCTACAAAATTTTCATTGGACTTTTTCACATAGATGCAATGTTCATCATCGATCATGGTGAAATCAAATTACATCACCTCCTTATGAAATCCCAGGTACCACTGTCTTGAAGATTGCTTTAGGCCATAGATTTATCTTTTCAATTTACGAACTTTCTTTTCTTGGCCTTTAACAACAAAATCTACTGGTTGTTCCTTGTAGATTTCCTCATTTAATTCTCCATTGATAAAATCGGTCTTCACATCCATTTGATGTAATTCTAGATCTAAACGTGCAACAATAGTAACAAGTAATCGAATGGAGGTAAACTTTACAACTAGTGAAAAAGTTTACTCATTGCCTATTCCAACTTCTTGAGTAAAATCTTTTGATACCAATCGTGCTCTGTGTCTTTCTATTGACCCATCCGATTTGCGTTTAACTTTGAGAATCCATTTATTCCTAATAGCTTTACGTTCCTTAGGAAGGTCAACTAGATCCTAGACTTTGTTGGCTTTCATAGACTCTAATTCTTCTTTCATCGCTTTTAACCATTCATCCCTTTTAGGGTTTGATAAGGCCTCAGTTACATAATTACGTTCTTCCAATTATGTAGAAGATACCAAGAAAAAATAATCCTCAATTTCATAAGAACGTTTAGGTACACCTTTTCTTGTACACTTAAGTAATTGAATTTCAGATTCCTCTATAGGATTTTGGGATTCATAACCCCCACTTGGACCAGGAATCATTTCTTGATCATTTAAGTTATAAAGTATATCTGACGATGCTACCTGATCTTCTGAATTCAACATTTCGTAGAGAGGCCCGCCTTCATCTATTTCACCTTTTTTGGGAAAATCATTTTCCAAAAAATCAACTTCTCGTGATACAATTTCAGTAATACTTCCATCCTCCAGTTCATCAATGAAAACATACCCTTAGGAGAGTTCAGAGTACCTTATGAAGCTACATTTCTTTCCTTTTGGACTTAGTTTTCCAAACTCACCAAAACGATCTTTAATATATGTTGCACAACTCCTCAGTCGTATATCATTCAATTTTGTTTTATGACCACTCCAAAGTTCATATAAAGTGGAAGAGACTGATTTAGAAGGCACTTTGTTCAATATTTGGGCCGCATTTAATAATTGATGAACGCTCAACCACACCTCATCCAATATTAGGTGTAGGTGATCGTAATCTAGTATAAAACCCAACAAATGAGTTGGGGTCGAACCCACAGGGAGCGGTACAAGTTTCAATTCAGTTACGAAGTTATAAATGTGATCTAATCCGTCGTAGGAATAGAAATTATTGAAAACATTTGGATAAATCGAAAGGGTGACACGAATGTCAGATTGGGGATTGGTTTGTCAATTAACAACTAAAACAATTTTGAAAACAGGGAAAACAATAAGTAGAGAGGAATCTCGGGAATGTGATCGATTATAGGGTAATTGGAGTTTACTAATAGTTGCTAAACCTCAGTAGGTAGGCTAGACTATAGATGCAATAGCTTTCTCTCGAAAAACTATTACGATTTAAGTGAGTTCTCTCGAACCTTGACAAGCTTAACACTGAGAACAACCCAAAACCTTAATTTATCAACTATCTCAAGCTAGATAGGTAGAATCAAGTTTAGAATTAACTCTCTCGAGCTGAACCCACATCAACCCAATTGCAACAATTATTAATCGAAAACCTTGGTTCTAAAACCTTTTTCTCAAGCAGGCCCAACACACTAAAATATAATTGCATTTGCAACTACAATTCATAGATTAATACACAACTATCGATTAAACCCACTTCAATTAACCATTTAAATAAGTAAATCACAATACCTATAAGCTAATTAAGCCAATAATCACATGATCACACCCCAAGAATTGGGGTATTAGCCATACATCATAAAAAGGAAGACACAATTACCAATTATGTTAGTCATGAACTGGGTAATGGCTCCCAAATCTCTACAATGCTTCAAATCAACTTAATTCAAAAATCCAAATGAAAATTCTTTAAAACCAAGTCTCAAAAGCTCTATGTTCGACAATGGAAAACTCGGGAAAACTTCAAAAACTTAGAGAAAACTCCCCACTCTCAGAACTCTCCAATAAATCTTTTTAAAATTCAATTTATAGTTTCACAAATTTTGACCTTAAGGACCATTAGGCGAAGTAAGTCGAGCATCGCCAACCAAGTCGGCGAGGCACCTTTAGCTCCATTCCATCACCAATTTGCCTTGACCTTTTATTCTCAGGGTTCTCTGACTTTAGGCGATCAGAATTGAGATCACCGACCCTTTCGGTGGTCCGCCGACTATCCATTTCCGTCGCTAAGTAGGTTCTTCCCTAAGGTTGGTCTTCTGGAACTTTAGGAGAGCTAAAGAGCAACTCGACGGCTCACCAAGTGCTCTTGGCTGTAACACCCCGACTTTTTGTAACTCTAATTTAACTCGTACCTTTGTGGAAAGACAAAGAGGGTGAGTAAAAATTTAAAAAAGATGTGGTTTTTCATAGTATAAGTATTCAAGGGTTGTATCTCAAGTTTTGAAGTTAGGTAAGTGGCAAAATAAAAGTAGGCAAAAGTTATCGTAAGTTCCTTTTTAAATATTTCTCCGAAATTTGGGTAAAATATTTTGGATGTTTTCTCCCAATTTATAAAGAGTTATGAGGCCCACGATCTAGAAAATCGAGGGTCTACGAGTCTAGTTTCCAACACATCAAATCGTTTTTTCATACAACTTCAAAATAGAGAGATAATTGTATTTCGTGAGACTGCGCAAGCAGGCACGTGAGATGGGTCCCCTAGGTCGGTGGAACCTTATAAGATAGCATCTTCTTCATTTTACTTCATTCCAGCTCGTAAGAAACCCAAAAAAAATAGAGAATTACTCCTCAAATCATCCTTGTGTGTTCATGATCTATTCTTGGCTCCTTATCGAAAATTGCCCTACACGCGAGCTCGTCGTTTTGGTATAGTTTTCATGGTGAATTGAGCGGTGTAGCTCCGTGGAGGTTGTGGCAGTAGGTTTTTTTTTCCAGTGTTTTGATTTTATTCAAGTGTTATGGGTATGTAATGAAAGGTAGGAACCATCTTTTATCAGTTTATGGATACCTTAGCTGTTAGATAGTAATTTACGATAGGAATCCGTATCGATTGTTGAATTGTCGTAGTAATTCTTGTCCTTAATTACTCATTGATTTTTTTTAGTATTGTAGTGGTGCAGACAGAGGTATTTTCAGCATAAATTATAAAGGAAAAGGTATGTTAAGGCTATTCCCTTTGTTGAACATGTTTCTTTAGAGCTTGGGAGTGATATAATAGGGTAGTTAATGTTGGTGATATTGTTGATGTAATTCTGAGTGGTTGGCTGATTGAGTGTATAACCCTCATTTTAGGGACTCCTAATCTGTTAAGAACCACCCTAAGTTAGCAACTACTTGGTGACTATTCATATATATTGTTTAAAGCTAAATTGCTCGCCTTTAGCCTATTCAATTATTTGTTGCCGCCCTTGGGGCTATTGTTGTTAGTTGTTGAGCTATGAACTGCCTACAGGGGCTATGATGTTGTCTAAGAGGACTATGTTACTGCCTAAGAGGCTATATGCTTCCCACGGGACTATTTTGATGCCAAAGAGTGTTATGTGTTGCCTACGATGGTATTTTGATGCCACAGAGGGTTATGTGTTGCCTACAGGGCTATGTTGATGCAAAAGAGGGCTATGTGCAACCCACAGAGATATGATGTTTCCTAAGAGGTCTATGCGCTGCCTACAGAGATATATCGTTGCTAAAAAGGTCTATGTGACTTCTTACGAAGACAAGGGCTACCAATAGGGGTATGTATATTGATTTGGCACCTTTCGGGCTTATTGGGGCCTAGGTAGGTGGTGTTTTGTTTGTACTTGTCGAGCTTATAGGGGCTTTGTTAGGTTGTTGTTTGATCATTTTTGTATTTTTAGATTCAGTAGTGGGTTATCATGCTTATCTAAATTTTGATTTCCTTACCTGATTGCTTTTGGTATATTATGATACTTGTTCATTTAGTCTATAGCCTTTCATACTCTGTACATTATTTCGTACTGACGCTTTATTGCCTGGGGCGGTGCATTTATTCATGCAGGTCCCGTAAGACGACCCAGTAGACCTCCTCAGCAGCAAGATTGACTTCTATCTGGTTGGCTATCTTCTATCCTTCGGACCTGTTAGAGTTGGGAGGTTTGTTAGCTTTTGTTGTATATATTTTTATGGGTAGGTGGTGTCGGGTCCAACCAATATTTACCACTTTTAGAGGCTTGCAGACTAGTGTGTGGGGTGTATAGCTACATTATGACCATGTTGTCCTAGTTTGTTGGTTTGCTGAAGCTTGTGAGTTGTTTGATGTATTGTCTTGATATATACCTACATTCAGTTTTTGTATAGAGATCGTGGTGGCCTCGACTGCCCAATCAGGACTTATGTGCTAGTTGGCTATTTTTTTATATGAACTCTTAGGAGTAGCTGTTTCTTTTATGGATCTTTTAACAGGGGCCTTGTCGGCCGAGGGCTTAGTTTTAAGTTGAGATATACCTATTTGTTTTCTTGATTGCGTGTGGCTGTCATGCGCTAGTAGCAAATGGTTTAGCAGGGTTGGCTCGAGCTTGAGTTTTGGCATTAGGAGCCAGTTTTACCCCTTGAGTTTGGGAGGTGACAAACTTGGTATCAGAGCAACGCCGTAACCTAGGGAGTCTGCAAGTCCTGTCTAGTAGAGTTTTGTGTATAAATGTGTTGTGCACTACATTCGATAAGCAAAAAGCTACTGGGCATGTTAGAATGACTATCCTTCTTTTGCTCACCTCGTGCTATACAGAGGTGTCTTAAGGGTTGAGGTTTCTGGCTTATAATTGATCATAATATGCAGATAGAGATGGCTGACACCAGATAGACCACAACTAGATAGGGGCTAGATACAACTGTAGGCGAGGGTACCAGCAAGGTACCACATGTGGCGTAGCCCATTGTTCGACCCTGGGGGACATCTTCTCATCCCCTATATCTTCACAACTGCTTCAAGAGCCTCTGAAAGCTACAGGACCCCGTCCCCCAGCTGTACCACCTCTAGTTTCTCCTATTCCATGTGATCAGGATTTCAAGAGTGCGGTATGTATGTTAGTACAATTAGTAGCTTCGCAATGCCATCTAGTTGCATTAGATGTTGCCAGACCTTCTAAAGGGCTCGGAAGTTTGAGAGCTTGTGAATTTCTCGCCTTGAATCCTCCACAGTTTATAGGTACATATCGCAGAGAGGACCCTCAGTACTTTGTTGATTAGCTTCATAGGATCTTCAAAGTCATGCATGCCTCAGCGACTGAATCAGCTGAGTTAGCAGCATTTCGATTTTGTGATGTTGAAATATGGTGGTACGAAAGTTGGGAGAGAACTAGGGGAAAAGATGCTTCTCTACCCACTTGGGATAGCTTTACAAAAGCTTTCATAGATCACTATTTGCCTCGAGATATTAGGGACGCCCGGGTGGACCAGTTTCTAAACCTCCGAAATGGTAGCATATGTGTTTAAGAGTATGGAATGGGATTTGATTCATTGGCTAGATATGTACCAGCATTTTTTGATACGATGCATGACATGGTGCATAGATTTGTGGGAGGGCTTGACTCAGACTATATCGACGCTTGTTCTACCGCTGCACTAAATGATAATATGGATATATCGCGAATTCAAGCCTTTGCACAGGGCATAGAGAATCGCCGACATCTACAGTATATATGAGTGAGAGGGTCGAGAGAGATAGAAGAGGACTAGGCTCGCTGGTTCACAGAGAGATTTTCAGGGTGGTCCCAGACCCCGATATTCTAGTAGGCCACCTAGACCTCCACCACAGCAACTCCAGGGTAGTAGATTTGATCATCATGGACAGTCAGGCCAAGGTGAGGGTTCACGAGATTTAGGCTCTCAGCAGCAAAGGGGTTCAGGCCAGGCTAGGACAACCCCGTCGCGTTGCGCTACTTGCGGTAAGATGCATTTCGGGAGGTTCAGGTAGGGTTCCACAAGTTGTTATTCTTGTGGGAGAGAGGGGCATGGGTGGAGGAACTGCTCGACCATAGGTCAGGGTGATATAGCTCAGTCGACCGAATCAATAGTCTACAGGGTGTGGACCCCAGACTTCAGCAGGTAGAGGCAGAGGTGGAAGCAAAGAGAAAGCATTTAGTTATGGTAGTATCCAGAACCATACATATTCACTAGTCAGCGGACAAGACTCAGAGTCATCACTGGATGTTGTGACAGGTGCATTAATTATTTACTCCCATTGTGTTTATGCTTTGATAGATCTTGGATCTTGGATCTACTCTGTCTTATGTTACTCCATTTATTGCGAGGAAGTCATGTATAGTAGCAGTGTCATTAGATCGACCCGTTATTGTTTCTACACCAGTTGGTGAGTCTAGTATTGCTAAGAAAGTCTATCGAGGTTGCATGGTAGATATTAGCGACCATCAGACCTCTATAGACCTAGTAGAGTAAGAGATGGTCAATTTCAACGTCATTATGGGTATGGACTGGTTAGCGTTTTGTTATGCTAATGTTGAGTGTTGGACAAAAATTGTTAGATTCCACTTTCCAGGAGAGGCATTTCGGGAATGGAAAAGCGATACAGCAATGCTGAAAGGTAGGTTTATTTCCTATCTTAAGGCGAGGAGGATGATTAGTAAGGGTTGTATTTACCATCTTGTCCGCGTCCATGATATAGATGCAGAACTACCGACTATTCAGTCTATTCAGGTAGTTAATGAGTTTTTAGATGTAATTCCAGACGAGCTTTCTGGATTCCCTCTAGAATGGGAAATTGATTTTTCTATCGATATGCTACCAGGTACACAACCCATATCTATCCCTCCTTGTATAATGTCCCCTACCGAGCTAAAGGAGTTAAGGATTAGCTGAAAGATTTGCTTGATAAATCAGGCCAGTGCTTCACCATGGGGCGCACCAGTATTATTTGTGAGAAAAAAAGATGGCTCGCTGAGGATGTGTATCGATTATCGATAGCTGAACAATGCTACTATAAAGAATAGGTATCCCCTTCTGAGGATCGATGACTTGTTTGATCAACTACAAGGTTCTAAGTACTCTCAAAGATTGATTTGAGATCAAGGTACCATCAGGTACGAGTTCGGGAGAAAGATATTCCGAAGACAACTTTTAGAACTAGATATGGGAATTTTTAGTTTTTGGTTATGTCTTTTGGATTGACCAATGCCCCGATAGTGTTTATGGACCTGATGATAGCATATTCAGGCCGTATCTAGATACGTTTATGATTGTATTTATTGATGATATTTTGGTCTATTCGCATTCAAAAGTTGAGCATGCAGATCATTTGCGAGAAGTCCTTCAGGTTCTTTGAGAGCAGGAACTTAACACAAAGTTCTCTAAGTATGAGTTCTGGTTGATCTTTGTTGCTTCTAGGCTATATTGTATTAGATGCGGGAATTATGGTTGATACACATAAGATTGAGGCCGTGAAGATTTGGCCTAGACCTACAACTTCGACAGATGTTCGTAGTTTCTTAGGGTTAGTTGGGCAGTACATAAGGTTTGTAGAGGGGTTTGCTTCACTTTCAGCACCACTAACAATGTCGACTTAGAAAGCAGTTAAGTTTCAGTGGACTGAGACTTGCGAGCATAGTTTCCAGGAGCTGATGGATAGGTTGACATCAACACTAGTCCTAGCCTTGCCGGAGGGTTCAGAGGTCTATGTAGTGTACTGCGACGCTTCTAGTATTGGGTTAGGATGTGTTCTGATGCAACATGGTAAGGTGATCGCATATGCTTTAAGGCAGTTGAGAAAGCATGAGAAAAACTACCCAACTCATGACTTAGAGTTGGTTGTGATTGTGCATGTACTGAAGATCTGGAGACACTATCTATATGGTGTTCATGTGGACATTTTCGCAAATCATAAGAGCATTCAGTATATCTTTAGACAAAAGGAATTGAATCTTCGAAAATGTCGATGGCTTGAGTTACTGAAAAACTACGACATAGATATTTTATATCATCCAAGGAAGGTAAATATGGTAGTTGATTCCCTCAGTCATAGATCAATGGGAAGTTTATCATATTTAGGTGTTGAGAGGCGTGAATTAGCTCGAGAACTTCATCAATTATCTAGCTTGGGAGTCAGATTAA
>JAJONQ010047324.1:0-34395 GCA_036250385.1 Solanum microdontum
GTCCATTTGAACACCGCCAAAGAGGCAAATTTGATGGTTAGGGAGAAGTTCAGAAATCCCAGGAGGACCCATTCTTCTGGTTAGTTTTCTGGGGCCTCATTTGAGCCAAGGTTACACATATCGGTAGTGGCTCTCTTTAGTGTTTTGGGACGGTTCATTCATCTATGCTAGCAATAAAGAATGGGTAGTTATCCCAAACATCTTATTGTTCTAGCCGAGCTGGCTACAGTAGCTCATCTTGTTAGTAGTAGAAGTTTTTTATGCTAGGGTCGTGTTATGTTTGTGGAGATCCAGGTAATATGATTCGGTAGTGTCCTCTATAGACTCACTCAACCCCCAGCGTACTTATTAAGTGCTTAGGCTAATTCAACACCTCCAACCAGGGATCTAGGGAAAGGTCAATCCGGTAGAGGTGATATGACCTCTAGTAGGGGTGCTACAGCTCCGTAGAATAGAGGTTGGGGTGCTTCTAAGATGTGTAGTGATCGAGAGGGACACTATTCTGATTTTACAGGAGGCCTGTGGTTGTGAGTTATAATGTTGTGATTATAGCTATCATGCCACTTTGCCAGTGATCTACATTTGTATTGTTTAATTTGGGGTATACTTTCTCATGTGTGTCTAGCTATTTTGCTATTGTGTTTGATATGATATATGATAAAATGTGTGTCCCTTTTAATGTATCTAAACTAGTGAGTGTGTCCTTAGCGGTGGATCTAGTGTATCGATCTTGTGTTGTCTCTTTTGTTGGGTACGATACTTGGGTAGACTTTATCATTCTGTGGATGGTGGACTTTGATATTATTTTATGTATTGATTAACTCTCCCCGCATCATGCTATTCTTTATTTTTATGCTAGGACTAAGTAATTAGTCATATTGGGTGACCCAAGAGTTAAGTGGATAGGTGCTACTTGTTCCTACCCTAGCAAAGTTATCTCTTACATTCGAGCTCACAGATTGGTATATAGGGTGTGTTAATCCTTTTTGGACTTTATTCGGGATACTAGTGTTGAGCCAACTCCCACGGATTTTGCGCCTGTCATTTGAGAGTTTTCATATATTTTTCCTACTGATCTTCTAGGTTTTCTTCCTGATAGAGACATTAAATTTTTCTATTGACATGGAGCCGGGCAGCAAGCCTATAATTGTTCTTCCTTATCACATGGCTCCATTAGAGTTGAAAGAATTGTAGGATCAATTACAAGACTTATTGAGTAAGGGGTATGAAACGGGGCATGAAACTATTACCTATGACGAAAGTCCCTCAACCTTTACAAATTGAAATAAGTACACAAAAAATTACTTTGGTCTGTGATTTACTTTTCCCATGCATCCTCACTTTAATGGCTCACAAAGGACCCAAATCAATAAATTGAACCACAATATAAGTCAATGCACATACATGAATCTCTTGCCATTTTTTTCTTACAAGGATTAACTATATTTCCTTGTTATAGCTTGGCTACATTGACTTATGTCAATTTTTCAGTGTATCATGACGATACTCGATACCATAAGTAAGAACTACACTTGAAATGATTTTAAAATGGTTTTAATCTCTCACATTGTGATGCATAAGAATTGCATCTAATTAGTTAAACTTAAATATTGTGGGTGATAGAATAGAATGTAATCTAAACACGATTTTAAAAAATTACTATTGTTGGAGCTATTTTGTATGAATATAACAACGATGATAAAGTTTGTAGTCTTATCTACTTTAAACTAGACGGGACATTCTTAAATAAATATAATCCCACATAAGCAATCTCCTATATTCGTTAATTTGACTCCATCCTACGCTCATGATCAAAGTAACTAAACATGCTTCCTGACATGCTCTATCCTTGCACAAAAATATTGGTTATTGACAAAGTGAAAGACATTTAATTTATGATTGACCAACTATGTAAAACAAAAAGTACATAGTCCTAAATAAAACAATGTTCAATGGAATGTAGCTTGAAGATAAAGACACCAAGCATTTGAACCTCTATAAATGTCCTTGCAAAGAAGTTTCAATAAGCAAAAAGAACTAAAAAGATCTTCAAATTGATATGGTTCAAATATGTCTGTGGTAATGCAGTGTCTTGTTGTTTTATTAATGAAAAAAGTGTTTACATCCCTATTTTTTCAAATAAGGAGCAACGTCGTGGTGAGTCAAAAAATAAAATAATTTAATTAAACTAAATTTTAATATCTTTTAAAATTTGCCACTTAATTTTAAGAAATTTAGGAAACGAATTAATTGGTTAACAAGAAACATCTACTAAACCAATGTGCGGCTAAAAATTCCCATTCTTGGGGTGTGATTTAGCAAATATGGGTTGATATTCTTGTTGGGTCTTGCTTGCTGATAGGTTAGATGTATTTTAATGGTGATTTCACCTAGTGGTTGTGGTTTAATCTAAAGGGTTTGTAGTTACAAATACAAAGTCACCCATGTGTTTTCGCCTTGCCCGAGAGAGAGGTCGCGAAACCAAAACCACTAGATTGATGGCTTAAGGAGTGGGTTGACATAAGGTTCTGCCCGAGAGGGTGAGTCCTAGTCCAATATCCTAGTACTTAGCTCGAGAGAGTGAGTGGGGTAAGGCATAGGCTGGTCTTCATGCGACAAATGGGTGTCCGAGAGGAACACATTTGAAACGGGGTAAGTGCCCCGAGAGGGAACTTATTTCCATTTAAAGCTTAGACTAGTCACTATTATTTTGCAAATCTCCGTTCGAAAGTATATACCCAACAATTTATCTCTACTTGTATTGCGGTCACATCCCAAGAACCTTTCCCTATACTTTGATTTTCTTGTTTATTTTGTTGTTTTAGTACTTGTTACAAGATCCCTTTTTGATACTTGACACTTTTATGTCACCTCTTTCGCATTTACAATGTCTTTTATCGCAAATATCTTTAACTACGAGTAACTTAAATGAAATTCTAATTGGTTATTAATTCTCAAAACTGCTCCCTTGGGACACGACCCCAACCCTCGGTTGGGTTACTATATTATTGACGATCGTAGACATTTATATCGTAGGATATTGTTGTTGGTCATGATAAGCATCAAAATAGCGCCGCTGTCCGGGAGTGGTGTTATTTGAGAATTTTTAGTTCACTAGAATTTTCGTCTTAACTTTACTCTTAGTTTCGTTTTTCTTTGAGTTTTTGATTGTATGTAATCCCAAGGATCATTGGCAAGAATCTCTGTTTTTCTGTAGTTTTAGCTTTACTAATCTTAGTTGTAGTTTTGCTTTGCTTGTTTGAACATCACAGTAGGGAACAAACGATGGATGATCATTATGGATACCACACGAATCATCCCCTATTGAAACTATTGGTCCTCAGGGACAATCTCTTTACATTTAAATAGGTAGAGGATGAAACAATTCAGGACATGTGGCTGAAGTTTCAAGTAGTGCTGCAACCATGCCCCTCTCACGGGATGAAAGATAAGGCACTACTGGAGTGCTTCTATAGGGGTCTTGGACCCGAGAATAGAAGCAAAGCCGATCATATTTTCGAGGGGGGCATGCTATACCAGCACTATGATGTTTTGGAAAAACTCCTCGATGGCATGGTAGCAACCAGCAAAAAAGCCAAAAAAAGCCGGAGCGGGAGGCACTCATTACCCAGTTGGATGATTTGTCCAACCGAGTCACAGAATTGGAAGTACAAACCATGGATAAAGAAAAGTACCACTCCCTCCGTGAGTGTAGTCATGGGAAAAAGCAGGGAGGTGTGAGGAGATGAAACTCTTTCACTCATTCAAAATAAAATTAAGGCACAAGAGGAGATGTTGAATGACATGAAGGAAAATATGACAATGCTAAATGAAGCATCAGCTTCTCACTCCATGACCATCTAGCTGCAGGATGCTCAAATCGGCCATTTGATATCAGGCCACTACCCACCATTCGCCGAGGATTTGCCTAATTACAACAAGAGCGAATCCGAGGACGAATAATAACTGCTGATCACTTGCGTCGTGCCACGACGTTAACTAAGGCACTGTTTGGGAGGCAACCCAAAACCCTTTCTTGCTTTATTTTACCTTAAGAAATTAATGGTGTGTTGTTTGTATAGGTTGAAACGATGGAGATGATTGAAAGAGTTTATGGAGGCAAGCAAAGTTCAGTTGGTGGATCACTGAAAAAATTTGCGAACACAAAGCATTGTCAGCCAAAACCCTGTGCACTTCAACTGTCTCGAAAAGAGTTGTGGCGCATCGCTGACCATGTCAGCGATCATGTCGAAGACCGCCGTTGGAATCTTCACAGGAGATGCAGATCCTGTGACATTTGGCAAACTAATTAAACATTTGGCTTGTCGCCGAATAACTAGGCGAACTCGATTTATATCACCGAGTAGGCAAGAACTGGACGATTTTTGCAAGCCACAGGTTTAAAAGTCCCATGTCACTCATTTTCTCTCATTTATTCAACCTACCAAATTCCCACCTACTCTCTATTTTTATATTTATTGCACTTTTGGAATATTGTGGTTCATTGATTTGTGCGCAGATTTGGATTGCATTTCTACCTAGCACTTCATTAGCAACTATTCAACATCAAAGGTTAGGAGTCTGAACATTGCATGTTAAAAATATTATAATCGTACTCATTTGCATAATGATGAAAGTGTTAAACCTATACTAAGTCTCTGAGTCACTGAGATTACATATATTTTTGATTGTGAAGTGGTATTTGTTGTATGATTCTAGGAATTTCCACTTAGCTACGCTTTGAGTTAAAATGTTGCATGATGGGAATAGAAGTTTCAGTGTGTTTCGCTGAAATTGAGTTATATATGCGTGGTTACATTAACTAGGGGTCGCTGGGTGAAAATTGAAGGCGGGGTTGATAATGGACAAAATGAGCTGATCGGCGAAATAAGCAAACGTCGCCGAATTGTTCGGCAGTTCGCCTAACGGTTCCATCTCATTCTTTTCTTCTATTTTTATGTACTGATTGAACTCTAACTCTCGGCGGTCAGTTTGGTTCGCATAACACAACCGGCGGATCGCTGAAAGAGCCCCTGTTCGCCTTTCACCCACCCCTTGGGTATCATGGGTTCATCAATTTACACATATAGAAACACAAGTTTTGCTCTTATTTGAATTACTATTTAACTTATCCTCGAAGTGGTTGTAGAAATGGCTAGACCAAAAGTTGCAGGGAGGGATGACCCACCCAGGCAGTAGGAGCTCGAGAATTTAGAAAAGAGGAAAAGAGAGCCGATATAGCCAAGCAAAGAAAGTACACCAAGGAAGCTAGGAAAAAGAGACGAATTCCTTTTGATCTTAATGTCCACCCATGTGATCGAAGCTTAGTTAATGAAATGCATACCTTCAAAGAAGCTTAGGAGATAGATCAAATGATTGCAGCAAACCTTGCTGCAGAGGCTAAAGCAAAGGCAAGAAGTGGAGACCAAAATGACAATGCTCCATGGACCATTGTTGTACTTCAGAAAGATGAATCGGGCACTAATGTCCAGACAGATGGAGCAACTGCTTAAACTGGATCTCCTTTTTACCTCCCTCTCTATTTTTCTTTATCTGCCCTTTTGGTTACTTATTACATGCATTTGAGGACAAAGGCTTTTTATTTGTGGTGGGGTGACGCCCACACCTTTTGTGTTGACAGTCATGTTTTATTCTGTATATATTTGGGTTGTTTGCTTTAATTTGTGTTTTAAATACTGCTTTTCTGTAGATGTTTGAGCTCATGGCTCCTGTAGTTTTACTCGCAGAATAATTTTGATCCTTCCAAAAAAAATTGCCACCTTGTGTGTTGAAAGTGGCTATTCTTTTGCAAAAATTTAATTCTCAGTTTCGATCAATACCGATGACTTAAATTGTTCTCTCAATGGAACAAACATGAATGCATGGCTACGACGAGGCCAAAAGAAGTTACATAGACAATATGTGCACTCTTTGCATGTCGTCGTGACTAGCCATTTATCGAATTGATTTTCTTGTGAGGACCGTTGCACACTAGCGAACGTGTCTAGTCTTGTTTGACTGAAGTATCGATGTCTGGTGTGATTAGCTTACTTTGAACCATGCATGAATAAACCTATCTGATTGATTTAGAAAGGTGTAATCTTGAGATGATCTTAGGCAATTTTAAAGAGTGTGAGCCAATTTGACATATACCTCTTTTTGTGACCTACCCATGAGCGTGTGAAACTCTCTTGAACACCCCTTGAGCCTTACCTTTCTTTGGAAGAACCTTGATAAACCCTAGACCTTACTTGATCCACTACCTACAATTCTCCTGATTTGTGGTTTAGTGAATAGCCAACTTAGGACAAAAAGCCTAAGTTGGGGGTATGGTGAAAAGGAAAAGGAGAGGTCAAGAAGTGTTATAAGAAGTCTTCCCTAACCCATAGTGTTCCAGAACACTGGAACCCCTTTAAAAAAATGTGGAACAAAGTATAGAAGAAATTTGGGTTCCAATGCAATTCATGGAAGGTGAATAAAAAGGTGACTTAGAAGCACTTGACAAAGAACTGATAAAGGACAGGAAGGGAATGTCTTGAGAATACCACATCTCACGAGGAAAAAGTCACTAAGTCTAAATGACCATACCTTTGCACTCAGCCCCGTTACAAGCCTTAGGAAGACCTTTTTGATCTTGAGTAAGCCAAATCGAAAGTCCATTGGAAAATAAGGGCAAACATATGGATGAAAACATGCATTGTGGTCCTCTTTTTGAGTGTGAGCGTTGTATCTGATTCCTAATCTTAAATTGCCTCATATATGTGTGTGAATATGGAATCATTCTTTGTACAAGGGCATTTAGATACTTTTGTTAGGCTTGAACTTGCAGAAGTAGCAAGTATTGCGAGCATAAGAATCTTTGGTGATGGTGTGTCACAATTTGAATCTTTGAGTACACAATTGATCCTTGCATAAGTGAATTGAGTCTTGTTGTATGCATTCATGATTTAGTCTTGTGTAGCACTATTTGAGGCACCCTTTTTGAACGGCTGAACTTAAGTTTGCTTGAGGACAAGTGAAAGTTTAAGTTGGGGGTTTTGATGAGTCCACAAAGTGGACTCATTTAGGGCATTATTTTAATGAAAATAGTGTCCTTGAATGCTCATTTGACCTCAATACCTGATTCAAAATGTTGAAGTTTCAAGTATTTGAAGTTTTAGTGGAAGCATGGACACTTAGGAACAAAATGGAGCCAATAGGGCTGAAAAGAATAAGAAATGGAATCCTTCGGATCGCCAATTTTAATTTGGTGAGTCACTGAAATGACATGAGCTGCCCTTCGTTATACTACGCGAAGACTTGAAGGAAGTGGATCAAAAGGCGAGGAGAGGAGCAGTCGGCGGGTTGCCGATTAGTTCCGTGAAGAAGTACTATACCGCCCAAGGATCCATAATGCGAGGATGCAAAAGGCAAGACACTGAAGGCGATGAGCTGACCAAAAGGCGGATCGCCGAGTTCATTGGTGATTTCGACTAATATCACCGAACAATCCTACGTAGCACAATTTGTGAAAACTATTAATACTAATTAGAATTAGAGATAAAAAGAAAATAATGTTTTTATTAATTTTTTACTTCATAACATATTCTAACTAATACTTTTCTCTCAAGTTTGGAGAGGGTTTTGTGGAGACTTTGAAGAAAGGAGTTCTTCTTCCCCAAGTTGGAAGTGGGTCTTCTCTATTCACTTTCCTTTGCTTAATTTAAGGTTTAATTTGTTTTACCCAGTTGATTTCATTATCATGTTAGGTATAATTTATTATTTCTTGTTGTGTGGCTAAAAACCCCATTCTTGGGGTGTGATTTAGCAAATATGGGTTGATATTCTTGTTCGGTCTTTCTTACTAATAGGTTAGATGGATTTTAATGGTGATTTCACCTAGTGGTTGTGGTTTAATCTAAAGGGTTGTAGTTGCAAATACAAAGCCACCCATGTTTTTTCGTCTTGCCCGAGAGGGAGGTCGCGAAACCAAAACCACTAGACTGATGGCGTAAGTAGTGGGTCGAGATGGTGTTCAGCCCGAGAGGGCGAGCCCTAGTTCCATATCCTAACACTCAGCTCGAGAGAGTAAGTGGGGTAAGGCGTAGGCTGGTCTTCATGCGGCAAATGAGGGTCCGAGAAGAACGCATTTGAAACGGGGTAAGTATCTCGAGAGGGAACTTATTTTCATTTAAAGCTTAGCCTAGTCACTATTATTTTGCAAATCTCCAATCGAAAGCATGTACCCAACAATTTATCTCTACTTGTATTGCGCTCACATCCCTAGACCCTTTCCCCAAACTTGGTTTTTTTGTTTATTTTGCTGTTTTAGTACTTGTTACAAAACCCCCTTTTGATATTTGACACTTTTATGTCACCTCTTTTGCATTTACAATGTCTTTTATCGCAAATGTTTTAAACTACTTGAATGACATTCTAATTGGTTATTAATTCTCAAAACCGCTCCCTTGGGACACAATCCCAACCCTCGGTTGGGTTACTATATTATTGATTATCGTAGACACTTATATCGTAGGATAGTGTCATTGGTCACGATAAGCATCAATTGTGATTGTGGCTTTTTGAAAGGATTAGGTGTCACTTTCCAACACACTAACTGGGATCGGATGTCAAGTACCGACATACTTATTGGAACGGGTGTCACGTTCCGACACACTAACTTAGATCGGTTGCCACGTTTCAGTGCACTAACAATTTAGGTATGGGTTCCATGAGAGGACCACTGAATTGTCGTGATTACTTGTTGAAGAGAATGTAGAATTGTAAATTTTTCATGATTTATAATCGATATATGTGTTATATTCTGTATATGCATGTTTACTATGTTGTAACTATAGTATATATTTCGCTTACTAGAATAGATGTGTGATCCTACATGTACACTGTGGTTGTGTATTGATACTTCACTTTCTCTTTCCTTGTTTAGTACAGGGCATCTTCAGGCGGCTACTACGAGACCTCATTTAGAAGATTAGTGATCAATCGAATTCAAGGGTGAGACAAAACTTCAGGCTGCCATTAGTTCTGTTTTTGCTCAGTCCCTATTATTCGGACTTAAAATAGTACTATAGATGATCAGTTGTTTTAGCTTTTGGGATTATGACCCTTTTATTTAGACTTATGATTCCTTGTTAGAGTTTTGGTACATTGACTTTCAGTTTCTAGGGAATATTTCCATAATGTTTTGATAGTCGTTGTTAGATTTTTGGAGTTTATGAGAATTCTACTTTATTCTGCATTTAAACCTGCTTTCGTATCTTTAAATGTGTAGTTCTTGAGTTATCTAATTAGTATTAATGGTTCTCCCATCAGAGTGTTAGTGTGGGTGCCAATGATGACGGTCTGAGTCTTGACAAAGTTTGTATCAGACCCCTAGGTTTGTTGATCTTGGTGTACCAAAATGAGACTACTAGAGTCTTATGGAATGGTACAGAGGCGTCTGTACTTTTCATCTACAGGTTATAGGAGTTTAGGAAATTCTTTGTTTTCTGTCATCTCATTTCGCGCTATAGCTTGATTCCAATTGGTATCTGGGGATTCGAATTGGTATCTAACCTCCTTCACTATTCTGTCCGCAGATGGTTTACACTAGGTACAACGGTGTTAGGCCCGAATCTTCCATCAACGAGCCAGCTGAGGAACGCACATCAAGAGGTCGCGGTGGAGGCACGACTAGAGGGGAGCAAGGATCAGGGGCAGAGGAAGGGTAGCAGTCACTAGGGGTGGAGATCTGATTGAGAATGCTCCAGGAATGACAATGCTCATGCGCATTATGAAGAGATAGAAGAGAATGTTGGGGTTAAGAATAATGAGGATGTTTGACAAGAGGAAGAGGTGTAGGCTGAGACTATATCTATTCCTCCCTTAGACCAGTATTACCACAACAGATTATGTCCTTCCTTAAAGGATTAGTTGGTCCTTTAATTCTTCCCGCAGTTCAAGCAACTCAAACTCCCACCAATCCCCCTATTGCCATTACTGTCCCCAAGGTGGGTGAATTTGTAGGTACTGATGCCTTTTTCCATCCTTTGTTGGGTCCTGTGATGACTGCTAATGAATACGAATTGTTTACCACATTTCTGAAAATGAAGTCTCCGGTATTCCATGGTTCTAAGAGTGAGGACGCCTATGAGTTTATCTTAGATTGATATGAGAGGCTGCATAAGTTGGGTATTTTCCATCATCATGTAGTATAGTTTGTGAATTTCCAAATTCAAGGTGAGGCTAAGAAGTGGTGGAGATCTTATGTGGAATACGAATCTTCAGCTTTACCCCCACTCACTTGGATCAAGTTTCTTGCTCTGTTCTTGGAGAAGTACGTGACCCGACCTTTGAGAGATCGCGAAAAGGATGAGTTTATGGCTTTAGAGCAAAGTGGTTTGTCTATGGCCGCTTATGAGGCCAAGTTCCATGCTTTATCTAGATATGCTACGCAATCAGTGACTACTGAGGAACAGAGGATTCGTCTATTTGTCAAGGGATTGAATTTTGAGTTACAAGTATTGTTTGTGAACATGACTTCTGCAGGGAATAGTTTTAATGAGGTAACAAATTTTGTGAAGAAAGTGGAAGGAGTGAGGTGTTGAAAAGGCTAAGGCATTGGCTAAGAAAACTAAGAGCACATGTAACATTCAGGGTTCCTACTCGAGAGATTCTAGGAGGCTGCCACATGTAGCCCGGCCAGTTTAGCCTGATATGCCCACTTCTACAGGTAATTACTCAAGAACTCCACCTCAGAATTTGATTCAGGATAGCCAGGGAGTCGCACCTTCAGCGGGCAGCAAGCTATCTTTTTATTGCACTTGTTATAATTGTGGAGAACCTAGGCATATGAGGAGAGATTGTCCCCACCCACGCATGTTGGACCCCGTGCAACATCAGACTAGAGTAGTGGTATGCATGGAAAATGGTAATAATGGTCGAGGATGTCCACAAGGTGGGCGAAGAGGAAATCAGCGAGGTCGTGGTGGTTGGGGAAATGGTAAAACATGCAGAGGTACGGCGCAGCCAGGCAGGGAAGTCGCCCGTCAATATGACATTGCTCAGTGTTATGCCTTCCCAAGCAACATCGAGGCAGAGTCTTCTGATGCAGTGATCACATGTACCATTCTTGTTTGTTACCGGATGACTAATCTTTTATTTGATCCGGGTTCTACTTATTTGTATGTGTCCGTTCAGTTTTCCTTGGGATTTGATATGATTTGTGATATACTTGATGCCCGTATCCATGTTTCTATCTCAGTTGGAAAGTCTATCATAGTCACCCATGTTTATCGTGCTTGTTCTATTATGTTTATGAGTTTTCAAGCTTAGGCTGATTTGGTTATATTGGATATGATGGACTTTGATATAATATTACGCATGACTTGGTTGTCCCTCTATTATGATGTGCTTAATTGTAATACGAAGTGTGTGACTCTAAAAATTTTGGGTAGGGAAAATTTAGAGTGGGAGGGGGTTTACAAGCCAAATAAAGCTAAAATCATTTCCTCCATTAAGGCTAGGAAACAGGTGAGGCAGGGTTGTTTGGCATATTTAGCTCATATTCGGGATGTTGAGTTTGAGTCTCCCTCTATTGAGTCTATTCCGGTGGTGTCAGAACTTAGAGAAGTGTTTCCTATTGATTTGCCTAGTATTCCTCCGAATAGAGATATAGATTTCTGCATTGATTTGGAACCTGGTACGTGGCCCATTTCCATCCCACCGTATCATGTGGCCCCATTAGAATTGAGAGAGCTTAAGGCTGAAATCCAAAAACGTCTTGATAAAGATTTTATTTATCCTAGTGCTTCCCCGTGGGGTGCTCCTGTCTTGTAAAGAAAAAGGACAGTAGTATGAGGATGTGCATAGACTACCGATAATTTAATAAAGTCACTATTCGAATCAAGTACCTATTGCCTCGAATAGATGATCTTTTTGACCAGTTGCAAGGTGCATCAGTTTTCTCTAAGATTGATATAAGGTCTGGTTGTCATCAGTTAAACATTAGGCCTTAGGATGTATCGAAGACGACCTTTAAGACCTGATATGGACAGTATGAGTTTCTAGTTATGTCGTTTGGGTTGACAAATGCGCCTGCAACTTTCATGAGTTTGAAGAATGGTGTGTTCAAACCATTCCTTGATTTATTTGTGATAGTATTTAATGATGACATTTTGGTCTATTCGAAAAGTGAGGAAGAGCATGTCGACCATCTTCGGATTGTTCTGGGTGTTCTTGGGAAACAAAAGTTGTGTGTGAAATATTTTAAGCGTTAATATTGGTTGACTTCGGTTGCCACTTTTGGGGCATGTAGTTTCAAGGGAAGGGATAATGGTAGATCCCCAAAAGATTGAAGCGATTAAGAATTGGGTTCAACCTAGCTTTGTGTTTGAGGTTAGGAGTTTTGTAGGACTTGCTAGCTACTATCGTCGCTTTTTGAAGATCTTTGCTTCTATTGCCACACATTTGACAAGGTTGGTCAAAAAGAAGGCGTTGTTCGAATTAACCAAAAAATGTGATGAGAGCTTTCAAAAGCTCAAGACTCTTTTGACCACAACACCTATTCTAGCACTACCAGTGGAAGGTAAAGATTTTATTGTTTATTGTGATGTTTCACATTCGGGTTTGGGTGTTGTATTAATGCAGGATAAAAATGTTATAGATTTTGCATAGCAGTAGTTGAACGTGCATGAGAGGAATTACCCAACACATGATTTAGAGTTGGCAGCGATGGTGTTTGCCCTTAAGATCTGGCGGCATTACCTCCATGGTTTCAAGTGTGAGGTGTTTACTGATCATCATAGTCTACAATATGTATTCACTTAAAATGATATGAATTTGAGAAAATGAAGGTGGATGGAGTTACTCAAAGATTATGATGTGACCATCCAGTATCATCCGGGTAAGGCTAATGTACTGGCAGACGCGCTAAGTCGGAAGGCGGTGAGTATGGGTAGTCTAGCTTCCTTAAGTGTATCCAAGCGACCCTTGGCCAAGAAAATTCAAACCTTGGAATCTAAGTTCATGCAGTTGGGCATCTCAGAAAAAGGTGGTGTGTTAGCTAGCTTTCAGGTAAAGGCCATATTCATTGAGGAAATCAAGGCCAAACAGTTTGAGGATGAGATTTTGAAGGAGCTTAGAAATAGATTGTGTCTGGTAAGGCACAAGATGCGACTCTAGATGCGGGGGGTGTATTCAGTTTAAAAGGAATTTTTTTTGTTCCTCGAGTTGATGACTTGATTCAGAATTTATTAACAGAATCTCATGGTTCGCGGTATTCTATTCATCCAGGTGTGACCTAGATGTACCGAGAGTTGAAGAGACTATATTGGTGGCCGGGCATGAAGAAAGCTATAGCGGAGTTTGTGGCTAAGTGTCAAAATTGCTAACACGTAAAATATGAACATCAAAGGTCTGTAGGTTTGCTTAAGAGAATGTCAATTCTCGAATGGAACTGGGAAAGGATAACTTTGGATTTCGTAGTAGGTCTGCCCAAGACGTTGGGGAAGTTTGATTCTATTTGGGTAGTGGTTGACAGATTGACTAAGTCAACCCATTTCATTCCAGTCACAGTAGACTATAATGCACAACAATTGCCTAAGGTGTATGTAAAAGAGATAGTAAGGTTGCACGGGATGCCCCTTTCTATCATCTCAGACCGTTGTACCCAATTCACATCCAAGTTTTGGAGGAAATTACATGATGAATTGGTCACATAACTTACTTTTAAGACAACTTTTCATCTGCAGACGGACGAGCAATCGGAGAGAACTATCCAAGTGTTAGAGGACATGTTAAGGGCATATGTGATTGACTTTGAAGAACATTGGGATAAGTTTCTACCTTTGTGTGAGTTGTCATATACTAACAGTTACCACTCTAGCATTGACATGGAACCATTTGAAGCACCATATGGGAGGGAATGTATATCACCCATATAATGGTTTGAGTGGAGATATGAAACATTTGGGGGTTGATTTGGTGAAGGATGGTCAAGATAAAGTTAGAAGCATCCAAGCTAAGATTTTAGCAGCCCAGAGTAGACAGAAAAAGTATGCAAACCATAAGGTAAGAGACATGTCATTTCAGACAGGAGAGAAAGTTCATCTTAAAGTGTAACCCATGAAATAGGTGATGAGATTTGGCAAGAAAGGCAGGCTTAGTCCTCAATACATTAGACCATTTCAAACTCTTGACTACGTAGGGCCAGTGGCCTATAAAAATTAGCTTTACCTCCTAATATATCGGGAGTTCATCCGGTATTTCACGTGTCCATGTTGAAGAGATATCATGGTGATGGAGATTACCTCATAAAATGGGATTCATTGTTGTTAGACAAAGACCTCCAGTATGAGGAGGAACCTATTGCAATTCTTGATCGAGATGTCCGAAAGCTGAGGACCAAAGAGATTAAGTCGGTGAAAGTTCAATGGAAGCATCATCCAGTTGAGGAAGCTACTTGGGAAACCAAGAAGGACATGTGAGATAAGTATCCCAGTTGTTCGTTGATTCAGGTACTACTTTACCCATACTTTAGCCCATTTTTCCTAGTTTATCACTCGGGGACGAGTGATGGGTAAATTGGTATCTATTGTAATGACATGTTCCTGTCGTTAGAGAAAAGCCATCGGGGAAAGAATTTGGATCAGAAAACCTTTTCGTAGTAACTTGGGAGCTCCTAGCCTAGTCCAAATTTGGATGAAATCGAAGTCAATAAGGTCTAGGAAGATCTGGTAACAAATGAGAGACCTAATAATGAATTTTATTACATGAGTAGATAGCTAAGACGTTAAGGAACTCGTACGACTTTTCGAATCAAATTCGGGTGAGAAGAACTCCCGAAACTAATCTTAGCGTGAACGGGTAGTTTATGAGTGTCATGGGATGAAGGTGTGTTCTGAAATGGGGGTTTGAAACTCTTAATTCGACTCACTATTTCCGTGCAAGCAATTGTGGTGGGATGAGGGCCGCCATAGCGGGACAGTCGCGACTTAGGTTCGAAATAACCCCAAAAACATTATTTTTCTGCAAGTTTTATTCTTGCGAGCTAGGAGACGACCCCAAGTAATTTCTTGACAGCTTCCCATGACTTCTGGTGCTTAAGGTAAGGTTTTCACTTCCCAAATCCATTTTTCGATCCGTAGAAAGAAGAATCTTGATTATATATTGTTGAGGGAGGGTTTTTGAAATGAATTGGATGGTGGGAAAAAGCCCTAGCTGCACCTTAGGATCAGAAGTTGGGTCTTGGGTTTTGGGTTTGTCATAATCCGGGTAACTTAGACCTTAATTATTGATTCCCGTATTGAATTTATTGTTTGTCGACCTAGAACAAACGGAACGAATCCGAAAAGGGAAGAATCAAGTATCTTAGGAAGATTCAAGATTGTTTTTGAGGTAGGTGATGGTTTGATTTCTTGTTTTTGTGATGTATCCTAGCAATTGCTTCATTATAATGTATGTATGAATATGAATGTTGCACTATTGATCACGTCTAATGCAAATGAGTATGAGTGAATGATTGTATGCCATGAATCAACACTTGATTGTATGATTATGAGAATGTACATTGTGATTGTGATTGTGATTGTGGCTTTTTGAATGGATCGGGTGTTACGTTCCAACACACTAATTGGGATCGGATGTCATGTACCAACATACGTATTGAAATGGGTGTCACGTTTCGACACACTAATGTGGATCGGGTACCACGTTTCGGTGCACTAACAGTTTGGGTATGGGTTCCATGAGAGGACCATTGAATTGTCATGATTACTTGTTAAACAGAATGTGGAATTGTAAGGTTTCATGATTGATAATCGATGTATGTGTTATATTCTATATATGCATGTTTACTATGTTGTAACTGTAGTATATATTTCGCTTACTGGAAAAGCCGTGTGATCCTATCAGTACACTATAGTTGTGTATTGATACTGCACTTTCTCTTTCTTTGTTGAATACATGACATCTTTAGGTGGCCACTAAAAGACCTCCCTTAGGAGATCAATGATCAATCGAATTCAAGGGTGAGACAATTCTTTAGGCTGCCATAAGTTCTCTTTTTGCCCAGTCACTCTTTTTCGGACTTAGAATAGTACTATAGATGATTAGTTGTTTTAACTATCGCGGTTGTGACCCTTTTATTTAGACTTATGGTTCCTTGTTGTTAGTGTTTTGGTACATTGACTTTCAGTTTCTAGGGAATATTTTCGCAATGTTTCGATAGTCATTGTTAGCTTTTTGGAGTTTATGGGAACTTTACTTTATTCTCCATTTAAACCTGCTTCCGTATCTATAAATGTATAGTTCTTGAGTTAGCTAATTAGTATTAATGGTTCTTCCACCGGAGGGTTGGTGTTAGTGTCAATCTCGACGGTCTGGGTCGTGACAAGTTTTGATAGTATTTCAATATTCTCCATGTAGTTTGGAGATATTTTACCTTGTTTTGTTTTTTATTTTATAAAGGTGTTTGGTGGCTAATAATGTCTTATTTGAGAAGAAATTGTTATCGAAGATTGATGACTGGCATATTTATAAACAATTCTAATAATATAATTGATGACATCTGATGTGTTTGTCTTTTAAAGAAGTTATGAGGACAACATCTTATCAAAGAAATGGAGGTATTCACTAGTGTATTTACAATTTTTATGCTTGATGGATCTCTTTAGGAAACAAGAAGGAATTGACTAAAAGCTATAGTCAAATTTAGGAAGAACATCTACCAAATTTTTACCCTTCATAAAGGTCCCATTACTAAGTTTATCCTTGATGTTGTTGAATTAGAAAGCTATCTTGAGATTGATAATCTCATATGTTTCCTCCTGATGAATGGCATTGAAGCACAATTTGTATCTGTTTCTATATGGAAGGTGAAGCAAAAGAAGTTAAATGTCATTTATCGAGAGGAAATATCTGAAGTTGTCAATCTCAAAACAACTTTCTAGATGAACAACATCGAGGGTTATCTTTTTAATAGGTCCTACTGAAGGGTCAAAAGTTGGTATATGATCTTCCTATATTTGACTGTAGGGTTTAGTAAATCCTTTCTTGTTTTCCTAAGAGATTCATTAAGCGTGAAATTTGTAAGCCTACACTGGTAATACCTTCATTTCTTTAGTAATACACTTGAGCTCACATTATCCTTACTAGGCAAATGCATCAGAATAACATCAAATACATTATGGGGAAGATTACTAAGACTGTCAGGCATTAAACAATAACAATGCTTTCTTCACTTAGGATACATTATAAACCACCCAACACTTGTAGAAAATAAGAAATAATATTATTTAAGAAATCTCCAAACTATCTTAATGGGGATAACTATTCATATTGTCAAATCAATGAAAGAACAAGGGAAATGAAAATCCCCAGACTATCTGGATAAGAAATAAAGGTGCATTATTATTGAAATCAACAAAAATCTCCATTCAATATATATACACAATTTTGCGTGCATCACCTGAAGAAGAAATTGTTTACATAGATTTAATCAGATCTCGATCTTTTGTTTAGAAGTTTAAATTCAAAAGCGAGCAAGAAAGGTTGTTGTATTATTATAACTCTTTGTTCTACCTTATTGTAACATTTATATTAGAACATTAGCATTGCTTGAATGGATGTGCTTATTAGTTTGTTGTCATTACATGTTTTATTCATTTTTGGATTTACTCACTTCTAATGAATGAGTTATTGAAGTGTTTTTGGTTTCTTCAGTTTTGGAGGGACTGAGAAACTTTCTCAGTTTCCAAATTTCATCACTAGTTATGACATGTTACGCATATTTGTGTACCCTCCACGTCTAATAAAGGTGCATATATTATACCTTCATTGTTGAACAAATGGTGTATATTTTCTCTTTTCATTAACAAATCGATATATATTGAATTAATAAATCTCAAAACAAATTTCTTAAAAAACAAATAGGAAAAATACCACAAAATTTTAAGAGATTGTCTCACCCATTGTCTAACCCTCCCCACCCCCACCCCCACTAAACTCCCAAAAAACTACCCCTCTTTTCATTTGGATCTGTTTTGGGTCTGTTATGGTGATTATTCATGTAGGAATAAGAAACAAATTATCATTAAGAAGTGTTTTGATAAATAACTGGTGGTTGTTGAAGTAGGAAAAGTAAACGCATGATAGTTTTGAGAAAAAAATAATTCAAAAACATGATATTTCAGATGTGCCTTTGACTATTATTATTAATTTAAATAAACAAGAATGCTCCAACGTACAGATCAATTCTTAGGGCCTGTTTCACCATTCGATATGGTATCATGATATGGAATTATGAGATGAAATTGAAGGTTTGTTTGGACATGCGATATGAATTTTTGTGTTGTATATTTTTTCATAAACATAAGAATATCATAAGTGGTAAAATTTTCCCAATTGTTTATTCAATCTTACCAAATAAATAAAAAATTATAAAATCGCACAATAAATTTTCACAAAGCTATTTGTTCTCCCCTTAAGTAATTGTTTCATCTAACTTTAATTCATCAATCTTTAATTCAATAAAAAAAATTAAACATAAATTGTAGTGTACTAGTCTTAAATATAATCCTCCCACATAGTACGAACAATTTCCTCACATTGAACTTGTATTTCTCGATCATATGACCTAGAAGACGATGAACATTGTTTCTCATCCGCAACTATATTTTTATGCTCATAGACCATAAATATTTCATCAGCCCTTTGGTATTCTCCCAAATAATTATGTAACACTGCACAAGATTTGACAATTTTCACTTGTGTAGCAATAGCATAATGGTTCATGTCTTGTTTCAGTATTCTAAATCTATTTTTCCAAGCTCCAAATGTCCGTTCAATCACATTGTGCTGAGATGAATGTCTATAATTAAACAGTTCTTTGGCATTTTGAAGCTCTCTATCACTTCCTACGTAATCTTGCAAATGATAGTGTAGTCCTTTGTATTGAGCTAAAAATCCTTTTGTGTTTCGAAAACCAACAATAACAATATGAAATTTATCTACCGACAAATATTTTATAAAGAATCACTAAAAGCATTTGTGACGTAAATGAGACAGTTTTTTGTAAATATATAATATATATAATTGGGATGTAATTTAAAGTTACAATGTGGCGGAAATGGAAATTGTGATGTTTGTTCAACAAGTTCATTCTCAAGTTCTTTAATGTCATGTGTTGTACCTTCCCAACCAGTAGCAACAAAGGTAAATTGCATATCAAAATCACAAGCAAATAAGACAGTTTGTGATGTTCTTCCTTTGCGATTACGATATGCTTGTTGCACCACTTTAGGAACCTCCCCTTCTTTATATTTTCCATCAACCACACCAACACAATCCTACCAAATAAAAAATACATCAATATTGTTTTAGTGAACATAAAATAAATTTGAAGCATTATAGAATGCAATTCATAAAAATACTGTTTGTAAGAGTAATAAAATAGTGCTTTCAAGACAATGTAAATAGATAAAATAAATATTATCTCTTTAAACAAAGTCGATCGTGAGATGTAAGTAAATACTACTAACCTACACATAAAATATAAATGTACACTTATTAAGGCCATAAAATAAATTTATTAATGTGTTTGGAATTTTACCTTCAATGATGGTTCTCTTATGGAACCCACACTCAAACTGTTAGTGTGTTGGAACGTGACACCTGATCTAATAATGTGTTGGAACGTGACACCCGATGTAATAATATGTCAGAACATGACACCCAATCCAATCAACCACAACCACAAACAAAATCAGCACCACAATGAATGATATACACACTTTTACTGTACAATTAGGTAACAAGTTCATTGCATGCGACGAAATCACAAATAGTCTTTTGATTAGATTCATTTCATCTTTCCCTATTTACATATATGCATCAATATAATGGAGAATGTAGCAGGCAACATATAACACAGATGGGAAATCAAATCATCACCTATCTCAAAACAAAGCCTAAACACTATTAAGGAACTTAAGATTTCCCTTCTGGAGTCTCTCAGCTTGTTCTTGGTCTAAAATACGTAATTAATGCAAAGGCTCAATAATAGTGGATTAGTTTACCTAGATTATGTCCAAATACTAACCCTTGGGAAATTGAATGATCCTAACACCCAACTAGGGCTTTTTCCACCATTAAAGTAAAGCCAAAACTTCCCCAAGGATAAATAGCAAAGTTTCTAAGTTCTAAGAATCAATGTACGAATTAGGGAGTAATTTACTTTCCTTTAGAGAGAGAATTACTGAAAAACAAGAATAAATAGCCCTAGGTTTAGCTTTTGCTTTCCAAGAACAAAGTTTGCAAAAATAAAAATGTTTTTGGCACTTTTCCTATTTTTACTCGCGATTGGCCCGCCATAGCAGGTCAATCCTGCCATAGTGGCCCCGCCATGGCGGGAATAATCCCGCCGTTGCGAATTTCACGGAGAAAGAGATTCAGACTTTGTGTTTCAAGTCCCCATTTGACAACACTGCCTCAATCCTTGATGTTCTAAAACCACCATTTCATGTTAAAATCAATTACAAGAGTTCTTCCTGCCCAAATTTGATTCTGTACAACTGTGCAAACTCTTTATCGTCTTGTCTATCCATTCAAATGATCAAATTTATAGTCAAATACTTCATCCATTACTAGATTACCCAAGACCTCACCTGACTCAGATATCCTCTAAGTTTGGCCTAGGCTAGAAATTTCAAAGTTACTACTGAAATGTTTTCTGGCTCAAATTCCTTCCTCATTGGCTTATCCGTAAAGACGGAAACAAATCGTTACATCATAATATTTCCAAATAACCTTGGGGCTTGGAGTTCTTTCTTGTTATGTAGCCTCAAAGGTGTGAGATAAATTCAGGTGATGCCAAAATTCATTTTTTCATTTTATTTTAAATGTTCTTGAATAGTACAACCACCTCAATTCTTATTTGATGTAAATTCAATGTGGATAAGTTTTTATTCTACACTTATCAAATAAAAACATTTACCCCTAGATAATTGAATATTTATGAAGCGCGATGTAGATGAGACAAACTTTGACATGTATAAACTAAGTTTTCCAAAAAAATATATATTCTATTAAAGGAACAAAGTTATATCATATATACTTACATTATTAGGACATAATAAATATTTCATGAATTTATCACACAAACTTCATCGAAGCTTTACAATCATAAAAATTACATGAAATGTACAATTTGTTTTTGATCCATCAATCAAGTCAACACAAAAAACCAAATCATAAGAAAACTACCTGCTTCAAATTTGCTTCATTTCATTACTAATATTATTGTTCGCGCTTCACACGATGTAGATGAGACAAACTTTGAGTGTGTAAACTAATTTTTTTTTTAAAAAAATCTATGAAAGGAACAAAGTTATATCATATATACTTACATTATTAGGACATAATAAATATTTGATGAATTTATCACGTAAACTATATCGTAGTTTTACAATCATAAAAATTACATTAAATGTACATTTTGTTTTTGTTCCATCAATAAGAAAACTACTTGACATTAAATTTCCTTCATTTCACTACTAATATTATTGTTCGTGCTTCGCACTATCCTTAAGAATAAATTTAGATTATTGTTGAATAATACTGTTATAAATCTTAAAATTCATTATTAATTCATAATTTTATATTTAGTCATCTTTTCACAATTCTTCTAACATTTTCGATATAAAATCCTCTGCTAGAAAGAATTGTTAAAGACATTTCACTTCATTAAAAATAATTCGTTTTAATACGAGAAAACTCATTTGAATTCATTTATTTTTAATAAATATGAAAAGGAAAATATATTGGTAGTATAAAATAATGAGCATGGAAGTTAAGATGCAATAAGTTTTTTAATTCCTTCCCTGATCGAAAATTTACTTGTTTCTTAATGTAAGTTTTTTATAATTTTATTTATACAAGTAGAAAAATAAATGAAACGAAACAAAGAAAATATTAAATATATTTATAGACATTGACTCATTGATGAGAACAAATTCCCTATATCTTTTTGGCTTTTGGCACTTGCCTTTTTATTTACATTTACTTTCTTTAGTATATAATATTCAATTTTCTATTTAACTTCAAAATTTCAATATTTAAGATATTATATAAATTTGAAAAGGAACAAGAAAGAAGATAAAACACTTGCAATAGTATTGATGAAATACAATAAAATCATAATAGTAACAGTACAAAATTATTTTGTTATATTTCATAAATTCAATACTAATTAGTATTATTTTGATCGTCCCAAAAAAGGTGTTATCAATATAAGAATATTGAATGAAAAATACATAAATAATAAATCATTAGAGATAAAAAGAAAATAAATAAAAAGATCTTTTTGATATTGAATGTTAAAAGACCATTAATTATATTACAACAATAACATATCTAGTCAAAGGTCAAAGAAGGGTTAAATGTATCTATATTCAGTCAAAGATAGGAGGAAAGAATGTAAGCAAGGTTATAACTTATATGTATTCAGCAGTTCAGAATGAATGCAAACTATTAATCATAGAGTAACATATCTAGTCAAATAGGGGTTAAATGTAGATGTATCTAGTCAAAGTTAGAAGCATAAAATGTACGCAAGGTTAGACTATATACATCAAATTAAAGGTAAGAGTGTAGAATGTACATAGATAGACTATTATGTGTTAAGTTAAAGACTCATACAGAGTGGTCTTCGAGAAAAAGGGGCAAAATTTTTCTTCTTCTTTCTGAAAGTCCACTCTCTAAACTTTATTGTATGTACAAGAAAAAAATCCCTAACAGTGTCGATTCATTTTTCCTGGACTCCACTCCATTTTCCCCTTATTTAAGGTAAATCTTCAACTAATATATTGACATTCTTTATTATTTTGAGATATGAGGGCTATATATATATAGGCGTTAAATATTTTCTTGCATATCTATATCTTTTGCTCAATTTTATCTGAAAGTTTTCCCCTTTTGTTTCTCTCAATCTAATTTGCATGTTATTACTTTTCTATAATATTGTGCTAGATTTTGATGTGCAGAGAGAAATTGTTTGCATAAATATTTAAACCCAATTCCAGAACCCTCTATTTTTACAAATTAATCAGGCTTAATTTATTTTTTATTTTGAGTATCAAACTTATAGAGATGTAACCTGTTCTAATGAATCCTAACATAAATTTTAAGTTCCTGTTTTCGTCCATTCAGGAACATCCTAAGAGATAATGATTTGGCTAGTTTGTAACGCTAGATGAATGTTTTACAAATTGTCGATGATACACATGTATAGAACCTGTTTGCTTGTCATAAAAGAGTACAACCATTTTTCTATTTCATATAAAGAGTTGAAAGCCAAATTTCTTATCCTAGATTAAGGATGAAGACTTAAAGAGTCCAAATAGTGTCTTAGAATTAAAAACTCATAAAAGATATTTGAAATTCACTTTATCATACTTTCTAAAAAAATTATTACGTTTTCTTTTCGGTCAATGTTCTTCTATAGTTACATAGGTTCCTTTGGGTTTTCAAATTTTTATACTAGTAAAGCTACTAATTTGATGTTAAAAATCTAGCAAATGAAACAACTTCTTATTTTTATTTTATTACTTAAAATGAGAAGATTTTATGAGTTGATAATGTTAATAGAAGAAAACTGGAACTACATGAAAACACCCATTGTTTTTCTTTGTAGTTGAGTTCTATGTAACAAAGGAAATTCCAAAACAAAATGCAGGGTCTGGGGAATGGTCGGACACTTAAGGGATTTAATATAAACAACTTATTCTATGAAGCAATTTGGGGTTTGCCTATTTTATGGTCAATTATGTCATTTTGATCATTAGCGGTTCTTTGAGTATGGTTTGAATTGTGTTTTCATTTACGATGTGTTAAAATGATTTGTTTCACTTATTTGCTTATTAATTTTAAATGTCTAGCACCACTTCTTAAATCTTTTGTGTGCCACTTAGTATGTCTAGTCAAGTTAAATATCTGTATAACATAGATATTAATAGAAGAATGTTGATGATTTCATTTAATAGTTTAGGTATTCCATTTCTTTTGCTCTTTAATTGTTTTGACAATGTAATAGTAGTTCCATCGAAATAGTTTTGAGATTATTTCAGTATTCTCCATGTAGTTTGGAGATTTTTTACCTTGGTTTGTTTCTTATTTTATAAAGGTGTTTGTTGTCTTATAATGTCTTATTTGAGAAGAAATTGTTGTCGAAGATTGATGCCTGGCATCTATAGAAACCATTCTGATAATATAATTGATGACATCTGATGTGTTTTTCTTTTAAAGAAGTTGTGAGGACAACGTCTTATCAAAGAAATGGAGGTATTCACTAGTGTATTTACAATTTTTATGCTTGATGGATCTCATTGGGAAACAAGACGGAATTGACTAAAACCTATATTCAAATTTAGGAAGATCATCTACCAAATTTTTGCCCTTCATAAAGGTCCCATTAGTAAGTTTATTCTCAATGTTGTTGGTTTGGAAAGCTATCTTGAGATTGATAATCTCATATGCTCCCTCTCGATGAATGACATTGAAGCATAATTTGTATCTCTTTCTATATGGAAGGTGAAGCAAAAGAAGTAAAATGTCATTTATCGAAAGGAAATATATGAAGTTGTCAATCTCAAAATAAATTTCTAGATGAATAACATTGAGGGTTAACTTAGTAACAGGTCCTACTAGAAGGTCAAAAGCTGGTATATGATCTTCCTAAATTTGACCGTAGTGTTTAGTAAATCCTTTCTTGTTTTCCAAAGAGATTCATTAAGCATGAACTTTGTAAACCATACTGGTAATACCTTTATTTCTTTAGTAATACACTTGAACTCACATCATATTTACAAGGAAAATGCTTTAGAATAACATCGAATACATTATGGGGAAGATTACTAAGGCTGTCAGGCATTAAACAACAACAACGCTTTCTTCACTTTGGATGTATCATAAACCAGCCAACACTTGCAGAAAATAAGAAATACTACAATTTAAGAAATCTCCAAACTATCTTGATGGGATTACTATTCATATTGTCAAATCAATGAAAAAACAAAGCAAATAAAAATCCCCAGACTATCTTGATAAGAAATAAAGTGCATTATTATTGAAATCAACAAAAATCTCCATTTCATATCTATGCACAATTATTATTGAAATCTTCCTAGGGAAGTAACCACGCCCCGTGGATGGGTCCACACCTCGTGGTTGGGGGTCGTAAGTCCAAGCCCCTTTGTGCAAACTCTCTGAACCACAAGCCACACCCAACCAGGACTTATCGTCGGTCCACCTACGCCCTCATTGGTAGGGTCTCGTGGATGGGCATTGAGGAATTTGGGTTAAGGACTTAATGTTTTATCCGTATTTAATTAGACTTAAGTGGTGTCATTTTACCCTAGTGTAAATCAGCTATATAAGTACTTTAGACACCTAATCTAAGTCATTTAAGTCATTTTCTCAAACCCACTAAAAGAATTGGATTCCTCTTAAATATTCTCCCTAGAAGAAGAAGAAGAGGGTTAAGCTAGGTCATGTCAAATCTCCACTCTATCAAGATTTGTGGGATTTGTAACCAAGGTATGATGGCTTTTCATCCATGTAATCCTTTCATCCATGAAGCCCCCATGATTTTCTCAATTTAGAAGAAGAATTCCCCAATTCTAGTTAGAGTTTCTTCTAATGTTATGGGTTTTGATCCAATTGAGTAGATTATGATTGTTTATGGTTGAATTGATAGAATATCATGTTTTTAGGATTAAATTACATGTAGGAATGCCTAAACCATATCTAGAAAGATGAAATTGATGTAAGTGGGTTTTATGCCATGAAAGGGGAAATTGAGGATTTAGATGTATTTTTGTAGGATTGATGATATACATTGTAGATTGCTTGAGTGTAAAGCATATATATGAATTGATTAAGTTCAAGTATGTATGATGAATTATGATTTTGTAATGTTTGAGAATGAGCCTATATGATGATATATGATTAGGATTGCTTAAGAATGAAATATGTGATTAGAATATCCTGAGACTAAGGAATGTATGATGAATGATGATTGTTAGGGATTCTAGAGTAAAAGCTAAGATGATGAGTTATGACTAGTAGAGCTTGAGAGTAGATCATAATTGATGAATTATGATGATTGGGGCTTTGAGAGTAAAGTGTATGTATTTTGATTTGTATATAGTATTGTTGTGGAAGGATTTACCCATATGATCTATATTATGTAAGTATGAATGTATAATGTGAAAGGTTTTCTCACATAGAATGATTCTAGGTTTAAAGGTTTTCTCACCTAAAATGAATCTAAGAGTAAAAGTAATCATGGATGGTGATGAGTTCTCACGCATGATCTAATAAGCTTTCATAATGAACTAAGACATACTTAAAGAAGTATCTCGCAGTGTTCAAGGGCTAAAGAGCCATCATAAATAGATCATAGATGGTGATAGTCGCTCACACATGGTCTAAAGAGTTAAACTAATGTTATACCTTGAATCGGTAGGCCAAGGGTACCCTTTCATGAGTAATGAGCATGTATGAACTATTTTAGCTTGAAGTAGTGATGTGATATCCCTTCATGAATAACACGACTTGTTAAGAAAACACCATGCATGGTAGATTGAGATAATAAAACTCATGGATAGCCTTGGATTGAGAAGTCGTACCCTTCCAATGTAGCTTGAACTAGCATGAGAGTATGCTTGCATGATAGCTTGACTTGGTGAGGCCAAATGATTTCATGATAGCTTCGACTGAGCAATAGTACCCTTCTTTGAGTAGCTTGGACTTGCATGAGAGTATGTTTTCTGTAACACCCTAGATAATTTTTGAACTAAGACTCGAACTATCCTTCGTAGTGAGTGAGTCTTTACCAAGGAATTTAAAATTTTTCTAAGTGTTAAATTCACTAGATGTAGCACCTTGAGTTACAAGAAGAACTAGAGAGAATTCATTGAAGTCATTCCTAAGCTCTTCTATGTTTCAGGTATCCTTCAAACGACCATAAATCTCAGTACAAGATGAGTTAGGTGGGCTAAAAGGTATTAAATTAAATGTCTTTGAATTATCTTTCCAATGCCAGTGAGTTTGCTATGTTTTGAGTTTGGATGAGTGAGATAGGCCCTTTTGAAGTCAGGCTGTCCAAATAAGGAAAGTTACCCGAAAATAGGAAGGGGTATTTTGGTCTTGACCTTACCCAAACATATTTAATTCATGTTTAGTAAGGTTTTAGGGGTCTAATTTGATTAGGTTCAGTTTTATAATCCTAATATATTACTAAGGCTTTAGTGGATAGTTCAAAAAGAGAGAAGAAGAGAAAAGAGGATAGGATCAAGGCGTTCATTGACGTTCTTGAGTTTGTTTGCGGATTTTCGCCATGGATTTGATCCCTAAGAAGTATGTAAGCTTCCATAGTGTTGTGTTTGTTCACACACATGCCAATCATGTTAATTTTAGCGTTAAATTCATTCTAGAAAGATGAAGGTTTGATGTTCTTGAATTGTGTTCTTGAAATTGGCTTTCATTTTTGAGTTAAGATGAGATTGATGAGAGTGATGAGTTCTTGAGGAAATCAAGTCGATTTTAGAGTTGTGCTTGATTAGATTCTTGAGTACATGTATTAGGTATCTGAATCTAAGGAGAAAATCAGAAAAAGAATCGAATTTAGGCGAATTGGGGTTAGAAAATGAGGAAGAAAAAAATCGGACATGAAACAGGTACTAGGTCCGTGTCGCGGACGTGTTCCTTCAGCGTGAAAATTTACTCTCCGAGTTGCGGAGAGGTCGCAGACTCCACTGTTTCAAAAATTACTTTGCCCAAATATTTTAATTCATCTCCACGTCGCGGACTTGCTTCCTAGACAGTATTTTTCAACCGTTTCTCATGTTTAACTTTCTGAAAACACTCCTAAACATCAGGAGATCTTTCCTATCACAAATCGCAACCTTGAATTCATAAATCACATTCAAGGTAGAGTTGAGAGTCAAGTCTTGAGAGTTCTCTCAAACGTTTTTGAGAAAGTCCCTTTGAGTCTCTTGAAGAGTCTTCTACAACTTCTAGTAACTTGTTTCAACACTCGAGCAAGTGAGTATGACAGTGAGGAGAATGTATTCATGAATCTACTTTATCGTCACAAGATCCTTCATATCATGAAACAGAACTCTTGAATTCATAATTCACATTCAAGAGAGAGTTAAGAGTATAGTTCAAGAAAGTCTTTGAGTTCAATTGTGAATCCGTTGAGATCCATCATCGATTTGAGTTATGTTTTGAGTAAGTAAGTATGAGAGTGAGAAGATTCGTATACATGGGTTCCTTAATAATATTTTGATCCTTGAGTCGAGTCATTCATGCCCATAACTTCCGCATGAATTCCACTAGTTGAGTACCTTTGAGAGGAGTAATATCTTCATGTTCTAAATCTTGAGTATGGAGTTCCTAATCCCCCGTGAGATTATATTTCTACTCAGGGGACTATTTCATGTTAACCATGAATTCCTTGAGTTGAATTGTTCATTCCCATAATTTCGCATGAGCTCTATAAGTCGAACAGTCTTAAGATGAGAAGTATCTTTAAGTCCTTGAGTTGAGTAGTTCATGCTCATAATTCCGCATGAACCCTTTGAGTTGAGCATTCTTGAAATGAGTAGTATCATTGAAGTTCTTGAGTTCCAAGTATTGAGTTCTATCTATGGTTATTGAAAACCTTGCATTGAGTCGTTCATGTCCATAATTCGGCATGAACAATATTTTAAGAAGTCTTTTACAAACATTTTAACTTTGTTTTATGACTTAAGCTTTGATTTGAATAAAGAGTAAGAGTAAAGTTCATTTTTTCAAAGATTATACAGGAACTAAGAATTCCCAAGAGTTAAAATGTTTTCACATTTGATCAAGAAATGAAACATCGATTTTCGAGAGAGCCTTTGAGCTAGTTTTTGAGTAATTATCTCAAATCACAGAAAGAATTTTGTTTTTAAAACATATGAGCTAAGTATATTTTAGGAGTAGTATTGAACACCGATATGGGGGTGCAAGTTCATAATAACTCAAGTCTCCATAAACCATGTATCCATCATGGGCAGAAAGGATCATACGTTGTAGATGACTCCATAATGCTTTTTAGCATAGACTAGTGGATCCAGTTAGTTAAGGCATTCTATATGATGGAAAAGTATAGGACAATTCTGGCAGCGTGGGCAAGATGATGTATCATCACTTAGGCTCATAGTAGTGGTTGTCGATTAGAGAAACTCCCAAAAAGTTATATTGTATTTTTATATACACATTGAGCATTATTGTATTTTTCAATATGTTGAGTTGCTATCTACAAGTGTACAGCTTTCCATATATATTGTATATTTTACTATTGCTTTATCATTGAGTATCATGAGTTGAGTCTTTTGAGTATAGTATCTTGAGTTGAGTACCTTCGAGTTAAGTATCTTCAGTTGAACTGTGCTTCATTGAGTCGACTACCTTATTGTTGAGTTGAGCCCTATTTCACTGAGTTGAGAACCTTATTACTGAGTTGAGTATCTTATCCTTGAGTACTTCTGAGTTGAGTAAGTTTGAGTAGTTTTGAGTATCTTTGAGTATTCCTTGAGTTGAGTAAGTTTGAGAAGAGGTAAGTATGTTTCCTTTTTATCAAATTTCAAGATTATGTTTATGTTTTAGAATTCCCCTTACATGCTCGTATATTCTACGTACTGAGACATTTGGCCTGCATCGTGTAATGATGCTGATACATGTATTCAGGGTCATCAACATGAGTTTCGTTGATACCATATGCAGTTTGAGTTAGTTATGGTGAGCCTTCTTGCTTTCAAAGGATTTCATTTAGCTTTTAGCTTTATCAGTAGTTAGGAAATCGTGGGTCTTATCCCGACTTCCATCTTTGTCATTTAGAGGCTTCATATATAGACAATAGAGTTTCAAAAGTGTGGTCATTTATTTTATTAAATGTTTTAAAGACTTAAGTTGCCCATTTTGGGATGAGTTGAATATATTATATTATACAGAGTTTTCTTTTGAGTTAAAGCTTGTATTTACGTTTTTCATGAATTTTATTCTGTTTTAAGCTTTGTATGCTTAAGTTAGTCTTACACTCGTAGGCAGCCAGGATGAGAGTTCCCTTGGGGACCAACAATGGTTCTCGAGTGCCGTCCATGTCCAGGGTGTAGGCTCGGGTCGTGACACTTTCCATGATAGCTTGGTCTTGCATAGTAAGGTGTTTTACCTTTATAGCCTTGAATTGGTAAATTGTAACCATTCATGAGTGATGACGTGTCTTAGACTAGTAGAGAGATACTCTTCAATGATTAGTAAGAATGACTACAGAGGGACAATTCCCTAATCAAAGTAGCATGTTTATGATGAAACAAGATTACTTCAAGGAAGTATTGTAAGTATGTTTTGATATGAGATTTACTTGTACGATGTTAGATTATCTTGGACTGTTAGTTGAGTTGTCTTCCTTGATACGTATGACTAGAGATGATGACCCAAGTCTTGAGTAAGAACATGTTGAGGTTACTTGAGAATTGTTGCTCTTATGAGATGATGATTTATATGCATTGAATATACTTATGATATATGTTATTGTCTCTTATGCTTATAGTCTATGTCTTATGATGTATCTCTTATAATTATGGTATATGTCTTATGTTGACTAATGCCTATGATATGCTTATGTTGATGATTTATGCTAGCCATCATATATAGTACATCTTTGTACTAACACATACTCGTGCCTACATTCTTATGATATGTCCAGCGATATTGACTTCCATCCCAGTGACTACGATATTAGTAGAACAAGCAAGTGAAGTTATGTAAGTTCTCATAGCATCGAGGATTTGATAACCTGTCTTTTAAGTTTAGAACTTTGTATGGGCTGCATCCCAAGACTATTCAAGTATTACATGGTTTGAGAAAAGTGTTAAAGACTTCTGCTTCGTTTTATGAACTTTAATTGTATTGAAAAATGTTTTAAATTTCCGCACCATTTTCTATTATCCTATGTTATGAAAGGCAAGTGGCATGTATGAGGCCTCCTAGGATGTTGTACGCCATTTTACCTCTAGGGTGGATCCCTGGGTCATGACAGTGCCATCTTTCTAATTGCCTCGACAACTATTTTAACATGCTAATTAATTATTTCAAGTGAATGCTGATAAGTTTCACTTTCCGAGCGGTGATTATCATTTCGTGCAATAATTGTTAGGAAAATACAAAGCCTGATCAATTTTAACCCCCGCGGTCCGATGCTCAATTGGCAACAAGTTATTTTGTTTTATCAAACTAACTAGCTCACAAAATGTTTCAGGATAAAACCTCATAGATTCCTACATACGCATGCGATTTCCACAAAGAAGTTCATTGATCCATACAATACCAGGCCTAGATATAACTATAAGTTGTATTAAATACAAAATGGTAGAAGTAATAAATTAGGTGTTGGAGTAAATGAAGAGAACAAATTTATTACTCAACAATCGGTTGGTATGAGTTAAAGTGACTATATGTTGGTGAGAATAAAAAAATTTATGTCAGTGAAAAAATAAATTTTAAAAAGTAATGATGTGATTATAAATTTTATTTACATATGAAATAGATGGTTAGAAGATTTAAATGTGGGGTTGTTTTAACAAAATATAAACTTGTGGATCAATTTTTGTATCAAAAATATCTCAAATCATGATATGGAATTCCCATATCAAGGGTTTTCGAGAATATGGAGTCATGAGATGGAATCAGCATAAAATCGCATGTCCAAATGGTTATTCCATCTCACAATTCCATATCGTGATAGGGTATCGCATGGCCAAATGCCTACTTAATGTCAATAAATGAAAAGAATAAAGAATTGAACTCGGGCACCATGTAAGTTTTTTGCATACCCTTAGCTTTCCATTGCACTACACATCTGTCAGGCCCCGAACTTACAGCGCAGACATGGCCGATAATCGAGAACCATTGCTAGTCCCCGAGAGAACCCTTGTTCTGGCTGAAAAATAGCAGAAGACTTATTCAAGAAATTAGGCAACTTTATATGCATTATACATCTCAACTAAATAAGTTTCTGGAAAATACATAATAAACTAAAAGTAATAGTGTTTTCAAGATCTCAAAACAGAAAGGAACATACTAAGAGACTCATCAATCCTAAATATCTATGAAGCCTCTAGTTCTAAGATAAATGTAGGGACAGGACTGAAAACAACTCAACAATAACTAGAAAATAAATGTGGAATCCTTCGAAAAGAAAGGAGGCTCCTTATAGCTATTTGAAGCGTAAAGTGATCTCAACGAAATGCTTGTTGATGATCGTGAACAGCTATATCTGCATCATAAAAAGATGCAGGTCAAATAAAATCAGTACATTTGAATGTATGAGTATGTAATATGGTTGAATAACCGAACTTGTGATTGACATCAACTCAATTTAATGAATACATGAACATGTAGTAAATAGTGTTTAAGCTTTACAATGAGATATGCAATAAAAAATATGAGAATAAGGTACTTTAATTTACCATGAGTATAGGAATGATACAACATTTCACCCACATTGTAAAGGTACATCATGTCATGATCCGAGCCTACACCCTGGACATGGCCGGCATCGAGAACCATTGTTGGTCCCCAAGCGAACCCTCATCCTGGCTGGCTAAAGTAGAAGACTAACTCAATCATGCAAAAGCTTAAAACTGAAACAAATTCAATAAACTAGAATAATCAGCCTTTTTAAAAGTCTGTACAATACTCAAAATAAAAGTAAATACAGAAACTCCTCAACTCTATCTATCTATGAAGCTTCTACTATTACTGAAGGATATCGGGACTGTCAGGTCTCGAGGCTACCCCCAGGACGTAAACACGAGACTTAGAATCACGAGTGACCCCAAGATAACCTTGTTGGCATATCATAAGCACACAAAGATAACTGAAAGTAGAAATACTGTATGGAAGCTTCAAAATGACATAAAGTGAAATAATGGGCAATACCCATTCTAAGTCTAAATATATAAAATTGAGAGTTCAATAACAACTAAAAGATCAAACTCAAAACTAAAATTGAATCTAACTCTGTCTGAATGAAAGCCTCTAACTGATTAGCGATGTTGGGACATGCCCCAACTAACTCTAGCAAAACTGAAACTAAAACATGAATGACTAAATAAAAGACATGCCAATCGTCCTCGAAGAATGAGGACTCGCCATTGATACTACTGAACTGGAGATTAAGAACCGATCTATTCGTGATTTGAATGTCGAGGACCTGAAACTACATCAGGGGAAGATCTAGCACTGAGTATGTGTCAGTACTTGAATGATACTAAGCATGCAGGATATGATAAAGCTGAACAATATATACATAACTGAACAAAGCAATAAGAGCAATGATATAATCTGAACATGATGTAAATATTGAAATATACTTAATACTTAACTAACTAAATGCAATGACCAAGTACATGACATGATGAGACTGAATACTGAACTATAACTGATAACCTGATCAATGCACTAGAATCTGACTGTGGTAGCTACTATTAACCGACATAAAACCACATGAGATATCCATGGAGTACGATGTATCGACCCATCGAGAGGACCCAATATACCTTGCCAGTGGTATAAAGGCATGACTAGCGTGATCACCAAATAAGTTGCCCACAAAGGGGACTTATTCTATGGGTGTACATAGTTCTTGGACTATGAGGGTGACTGACTCTTAGTCCACTCTGTATTAAGCCTACTCCCAACTGATTATGTAAGTAAAACATTATAAATAAATTTTGTAATACTGAATAACTCAAAAAACGGACATGCTAACTGCATATGCAACATTAATATACTGATAATGAAACATTCTTAACTGAGGCTTGTATAGCTGAATAAAGTTACCTAGCATATGTAATTCATGAACTAAACGAATCTACACAACTAGGGTTTTGAGTTTCATGCAAGAAGCTGAGCAACAATTCCTCCAAAACATGATAATATGATTAGGATTGATCAAACAACTAAATCACATCAATAATCTGAAGTTCTAGATACCCTAATTCTAAACATGATATTAGAATCAAGAATCTGACTAAATTCTATGGACCTAATGGGTGAAAGGAGCCCACTAGTGAAATCCCACATACTTGGTGACGAATTTCACGGAGAAATCTTTTGATTTCAGGGTTGGAATTGGAGGAAACCTTGTTCCGTTCTTGGAAAGGGTTTGTCAACTCTTTCTCCCTTTTCTCGTTCAACTTTGATGAATTTTGGAGGATGAGTTCACTTGGGTAAAATTTAAATAAGTAACTAGGCTAAAAATGACTAAAACGACATAGTTTAGGGATTAAACGATGTAGTTTAAATGTCCAACGCATAGGGAAAAGA
>JAJONQ010047325.1:0-23411 GCA_036250385.1 Solanum microdontum
ATCATCAACTTGGAACTCTAGTTCCCTTCTCCATACATCTGCATAAGACTTCTAGCGACTCTAGGCTCTCTTAAGTCTATCTCTAATGTGTTAAACTTTCTCCATAGCATAAAGGACTAAATCCGACCCTATCAAGGTTGCTTCACCTACTTCAAACCAACCAACAGGAGATCTGCATCTACACCCATACAATGCCTCATAAGGGGCTATCTGAATGCTGGAATGGTAACTATTATTGTAGGCGAACTCAATAAGAGGAAGGTGATCCCAACTACCCTTGAAATCGATCACACAAGCTCTCAACAGGTCTTCTAAGGTCTGAATGGTATGCTCTGCCTGACCATCCTTCTGTGGATGAAATGATGTGCTAAGGTTAACCTGAGTACCAAGACCTTTCAGGAATGACTTCCAGAAATGAGAGGTAAACTTAGGACCTCTATCTGAGATGATAGAAGAAGGAACCCCATGCAACCTCACAATCCTATTAATATAAAGCTTGGTGTAGTCCTCCGCCGAATCTGTAGTGTTGACTGCCAAAAAGCTAGAAGCCTTAGTAACTCTGTCAACTATCACCCAAATGGAGTCATGATGTCTGCGAGTGTGAGGTAAACCTGTGATAAAGTCCATGTTGATCACTTCTCACTTCCTAGTAGGAATGTCAGTTTCTTGAGTCATACCCCCTGGTTTCTAATGTTCTACCTTCACTTGCTGGCAATTGGGGCACTTAGCCACAAAATCTGCTATATCCCCCTTGAAACCATTCCACCAATAGACTTCCCGCAGATCGTGGTACATTTTAGTGGCACCTTGATGGAAAGATTATCCGAAATTATGGGCCTCTGCAAGAATTTGTTGTCTCAACTCGCCCACATTAGGAACACATAATCGACCCTGGTAGCAAAGCAGATCATCTCCCCCTTGGGAGAAAACCTCAACTCTCTGTTGGTGGACTGCACCCTTGAGTTCAAGTAATATCAGATCACTGTCTTCCTTTTTCTTAACTTCCACTACCAAAGAAGATTCTGCCCCATTCTGAACCGTTACACCACCATTTGATATGCTCATAACACGAACTTCTAGGCGAGCAAGTCTGTGAAAATCCTTTGCTAGCTCCTTTCTTTCTTCCTCAACATGTGCTACACTACCTATAAATAGTCTTCTAAGGGCATCTGCTACTACATTTACCTTACAAGGATGGTAATGCACACTCATGTCATAATCCTTGAGAAACTCAATCCATCTTCTCTGGCGAAGATTCAACTGTTTCTGGGTGAACACATACTGAATGCTCTTATGGTCTGTGAACACATCTACACGAACACCATACAAGTAATGCCTTCAACTCTTGAGTGCAAACACCACCGCTGCAAGCTCAAGGTTATGAATCGAATAATTCTTCTCATGCACCTTAAGTTGTCTGGAAGCATAAGCTATAACCTTACCTCGCTGTATCAACACATAACCTAAGCCGACTCTCGATGCTTCACAATAAATCACATAACCATCTGGACCCTTTGGTAGAGTCAAAACAGGAGCTGTAGTCAACCTAGTTTTCAATTCAGCGAAGCTCTTCTCAAAATCATCTGACCACTAAAACTTGACCATCTTCTGATTCAACCTAGTCAATGGTGAGGCTATGGATGAAAATCCTTCCACGAACCTTCTGTAATAACCTGCTAGACCCAAGAAACTTTTGATATCTGCAGGAGAGGTAGGTCTGGGCCATTGTTTCACTGCTTCTATTTTTTGGGAATCTACCCGGATCCCTTTGCTGGATACTATATGCCCAAGGAAAGCAACTGATTTTTACCAAAACTCGCACTTGTTAAATTTGGCGAATAAATGGCAATCTTTGAGAGTCTGCAGAACAAATCTCAAATGACTAGCATGTTTCTCCTCATTCCTAGAGTAAATGAGGATATCATCAATGAAGACGATAACAAACAAGTCCAAGTACTGCTTGAACACTCTGTTCATCAAATCCATGAAAGCTATAAGAGCATTGGTTAGTCTAAATGACATAACTACAAATTCATAATGACCATACCGAGTCCTGAAGGATGTCTTCGGAATGTCACTATCTCTGACTTTAAGCTGATTATAATCCGATTTGAGGTCTATCTTTGAGAAATGACTAGCACCCTAAAGTTGGTCAAACAAGTCATCAATCCTGGGGATGGGATACTTATTCTTGATTGTGACCTTGTTCAACTGCCTATAGTCAATGCACATTCTAAGAGAACTATCTTTCTTCTTCACGAATATTACTGGTGCACCCCATGGCGAAATACTAGGTCTGATGAAGCCCTTATCTAAAAGGTCTTTTAACTGCTCCTTCAATTCCTTAAGCTTAGCTGGACCCATTCTGTAAGGAGGAATAAAGATAGACTAGGTATCTGGAAGGAGATCAATTCCAAAGTCAATTTCCCTATCGGGAGAAACTCCAGGAAGATCTTCTAGAAACACTTCTGGAAACTCATTAATCATTAGAACTGGCCCAAGAGTTGGGGTTTCAGAGCTTGAATCCTTAACCCAAACTAGATGATAGAGATAACCCTTAGATATCATCTTTCTGGCCTTAAGGTAAGAAATGAACCGACCCATAGGCGCTAAGCTACTACTCTTCCATTCTAAGATTGGTTCGTTTGGAAATTAAAAATGAACAATCCTAGTTATACAATCGACTGAGGCATAACAGGAATGCAACCAATCCATTCCTAGAATGATATCGAAGTCTGCCTTTTCTAACTCTACAAGATCTGCTGAGGTGACTTTCTGAGAGACTGTGACAGGGCAATTTTTGTATACCCGTCTAGCTATAATTGGGTCATCGACTAGAGTAGAGACTGAGAAGGGTTCTGAGAGAGTTTCTGGACTAACATTAAACTTAACTGCTATATAAGGAGTTACAAAGGAAAGAGTAGCCCCTGGATCTAACAAAGCATAAACATCGAGATCAAAGACTTGTAACGTACCAGTGACTTCATCAAGAGAATCTTCCTGATCCTGGCGAGCCTGAAGATCATAGAGCTTGTTTTGGTGTTGTCCGCCACCTGTACCAGAAGAGTTACCCTGCTGAGTCGGGCGACATGCTGGTGCTGCTGAAGTTGTAGACTGGGCTCGATTAGCATTGCCTTCTTGACCCTGGTTAGAAGGACAATCCCTCAACCTATGACCAGACTGACCACACCCAAAACATCAGTCCTTTCCTGCAAGGCACTCGCCCGAATGGTTCTTACCACACTTAAGGCAAGTTGGGTAGGTTTTGGTACCTGTAACACTCCCCTGAGACTTAGAGCTTGATGCCTTATTTTTATAGATCATTACAGAACCTGGAGGATGGAACACTAGCTGATGAAGGTGCTAGAGTTGAAAATTTCTTCTACCCTTGCGTGTAATTTCCACCACTCGATTTCTGTTGAGAATACTCACAGTTTCCAGTCCTAGCCTTCTTGTTCTCCTTGGCATATTCCTTAAGCATATCATCCTAAACCTGCTGAGCGTGAGTCATAAGCTTAGAGAGGGTCATATCGCCCAGCAACATAGCATTCCTACATTCTATTTTCACCAAGTCTGATACTCCATAAAGAAACTTATTCATTTGGTCCTTGGAATCAGCCACTATGTGAGGAGCATACCTGGAGAGTTGGTTAAACTTGAGCCCATACTCTTGGACTGTCATGCTACCTTGCCTTAAGTTCATAAATTCCTGAGCTTTTGCCTCCCTTAGCTCTCTTGGGAAAAACCTGTCCAGAAAGGTATTACTAAAGCAATCCCAAGAGATAGGAGCTGCATCTATACCCTTGTTATCCTTCTACTGAGTATACCAGATATGAGCTAAATCTTTAAGTTCGTAAGATGCTAACTCAACCCGATCATTCCCAATTACCTGCATCACTTCAAAGATCTTCTTGACCTCATCAATGAAGTTTTGGGGATCTTCTCCAACCTGCGATCCTAAGAACTCTGGCAGATTCATCCTTACAAAGTCTCGCACTTTGGCTGCAACTGACCCAACATTAGCGTTTTCTGGAACTGGAGCCCGGTGGTTATTATGGTTGGCCACACTCTGAGCCAACATCTTAATGGCGTTCGTGAACTCTGCATTCGAGACTTCTTGATCTGGGACAGGAGGAGCTGCGTTTGCATTCTTGGCATTCGCATTTATGGTGCTAGCTCTACGAGGAGGCATGATCACACTGAAATGTAGAACGTCGAGTTAGAATGGAATTAGATAATACCTTACGCACGATAAGAGTAACAAGAAAATGGTGATTTTTCCTAAAACACTCTGTAGCCTCCCCCTCTTTAGATGTGGTGCACTTCATGAAAGTGACACTACTTAGTGCGGCTTTTTAGACATCCTAGGACTCTTAAACATAAGGTTCTGATACCAAGTTTGTCACGCCCCGAGGGTAGCCCCTGGACGCGGACACGGGATATAGGATCACAAGTGACCCCAAGCTAACCTTCTTGGCATGACATGAGCATACTAAGAATAATAATCACTGATTCGTAAGGAAATGATAAGTAAATCTGAAATGATGGGGAATACCCATATACTAAATCTGAATATATGATAACTGAGAGTTTAACAACAACTGGAAGGTCAAACTCAAATGCTAAAGCTGAATCTAACTATGTCTGAAAATAGCCTCTAACTAACTAGAAGTGCTCGGACATGGCCCAGCTAAATCTAGCAAAACTGAAACTCAAGACTAAAAGAATAAAAGACAATCATGTCACTCATCCTCGAAGAATGAAAACTCACCACTGATGCTGCTAAACTGGAGATCAGGAACCGATCTATGCGTGATCTGGAAGCTGAGAACCTGAACCTACATCACGAGAAGATGTAGCGCAGAGTATGCGTCAGTACTTGAAAGGTATTGAGCATGCATGATAGAGTAAAGCTGAATAATAATCATAATAGAACCAAATCATATACTAAGCAATGATATGATATAGACATGATACTGAACTGAGAATACTGAGCATAAAATATCTGAATTCAATGACCAAATTTATAACATATTGAGACTGAATATTAAACTGTATTGATAATATGGCCAATGCAATAGAGTCTGACTAAACTGTGGGAGCTACCAATAACGCCAATAAAACCACATGAGCTAAGTGTGTAGTCCGATGTATACACCCCATCGAGAGGACCCAATACCCCCGGCCAAAGGTGTACAGGCATGCTGGTGTAATCACTAAAATGATGCCTACAGAGGGGACTTACAACCTACGTGGCTCGTAGTTCCAGGACTGTTTGGGTACACTGAACCCTAGTCCAACTTGGTATTATGCTACTCCTATTGGATTAAGTGATTAACAGATCATGACTTAATTACTGTGATATAATGGATAGCTCAAAACGACATGCAAACTGAGAATGCACATAAATAACTGATAATGACAAATTTCAAACTGAGGCATCTATATCTGAAATAACTGAAATATCTGGCCTATCATGTGTAATTCATGAACTAAAGAACTACCTAGCTAGGGTTCTGAGACTCATGCAATAGACTGAATATTAACATACTAATCTGATTTGGATCATTCTAACAGCTAAGAACCCAATAATGCTAACATTCAAAAAACCCTAGGTCTAGTCATAAAAAGGGAATAGAGAAACTGACTGAAAACTAGGGACCTAATGGGTTAAAGGAACCCACTAGTAAAATCCCATTTACCTGGTGACGAATTCCACGGAGAAATCTTTTGATTTCGGTGCTGGAACTAGAGGAAACTTGCTGCGTTCTTGAACTTAGGGTTTGTCACCTCTTTCTCTCCTTTCACTCTGATTTTTCTAAGTTTGATTAATGATTTGACTTATGTAAGTTTTAGTTATGTTTCTAGGCTTAAACTAACTAAAACCTCATAATTTAGGGTCTAAATGACGTAGTTTAGTGGGTCAAACGAATAAGGAAAAGACCAAAAGATCCCCAACTTAACTACTGTCAGAGTGACTGACGGACCGTTGAATGAATGACGGTCTCTGATGGTCGACCGTCGTTCATAACTGAAGTTGAGTTTCTGAGTCATTGATCCACGGTTCGTGAACTGACCTATGCACCATAGGTCCGGTTGTGGGTCAACACTTAGCCAAATTTTCATGCAGAGTTTTGGGGGGAGACTACAGGTATGAACCACGGACCACGAGTACGGACCGTGGGTCACCTTACGGTCTATAGGTGGTTCCCGTAGGTGGCATCTGTAGCTTCTGAAATTTGTAATTTGGTTTGCTTCGGATACTGGATGTTACATTGTTGTTCATTTTTCCATATTTCCTTATACTAATTTATCATTTATAGCGTTTATAAGAGGAACACTGTACAATAATGGACATGACTATTGTGAATGGACAAGCATAACTTTAAAAAACATAGACTTTTTTGTTCATGATAGTGAAACTTGATTAATTGTAGGGAATCTCATCCCCAGAATACATCTCCTTATAGTTGCCTTCAACTAACCTTGAGCTCATATCAAGAACAACCTAATGCATCATGCATTTGTTCACACCACAAAACTTGTGCGGAGAACTAGTAAGAATTGTGCCTGCATCCAATTCTTGACGCATGGCAAGATTACTCTAGCACTCTATAAATGGAGGCTCGATAAGTGTCTTCACTTCATCAAATTCAAATCAAAGAAATTGAGTATTAGCACGTATGGCTATGGATATTGCAAACAGGCTTTCTGCAATTGCTGCCGAAATGGGACAACTGCAAAATGAAATTCAAGAGCACCGTCGAGCGCTAAACTTCCTTTTGAGAAGTGTTTGAACAATGGATCCTGCAAGGAAAGAAGCACAAACATTCAAGCCTAGTACTATAACCCCTTTATGGACTCCTACTAACCAATCCTTCTAAGAATTCCTCATTCCCTTGTCACTTCTACCAACTGAAATTTTGCTCATTACTACCAGGAAATTGACTTATTACTCATCATAAAACCTTCTCTCTAACTTCCTCCACATCCATAACCTTAGATGGAATAAATGCACCATCACTATCACAATAAGAAACAACAATCCTCTTCTCTATCATTACTCAACTACTATCGACAAAATCACTTATCAAAACTTAAAAAGGGTCACTGCAAGAGCTCTAGAGCAAAAGATCATAAGCACGACTCATTCGAGCATTCTGATATAAGAATATGCATGACATGACATTATTTTGCTCGCCATTAGGATCAAATCATGAATTTGAGAGACTGAACATACTAGGAAGCATGAGTGCTTATATGAATAGGTTCATATCATGGGGATAAATCCATAACTTTATGGAGTAAAACTGGAATCAATGGGCTAAAGTCTTTGCCCCTCATTCTCGGAACTGAGCATAGATGTGAATCTCTTTGAAAGGTATGAGCATAGGTCATGAACACAATTATTATATTTGAACATCAATAAGATATTGGATTAACTGAACATTGAGGAATACACAAGATTAAGAATGGATTGATATATCTCTAAAACTCTTTTTGAACACATCACTATAAGATTCTCCATACTTGACTTGGTTTCTTATCTTATCATCTCCCCCTTAGGTGTGAAGTTGACACTTTAAAGCTATGAATCTATTTCATCATCTTTAAACTAGTCTACATTCCATTTACTCTAATACTTGGGAAAAGTTTATCTCATGGCTATTGAACTCTCATACGCATGCACTAATATTCCTTCTAAGTCTTCTTTCTTCGATGCTTCTTGTAACTTCTTTTGGCTTCTACAAAAGACTTACTATAACTATTACCCATATTGAATTATAAAGCCGCTTAATCTAACTCTTAAGGGAAAATAATACTTACATTAGCCTATCCCAATTGGCAGCCCAAATATACTATCTAGGTACACATGAAAAATTATTAACTTAATTGAAACCTCGTCTGACTACATATGATCTCGGGTACACCTCTTAATGCTCTTGTTACTCTAATGACTTAGCAACTCTCCCTTGCTCTAATCTAAGAGCCATAATACCACACTTGTACCACTCACATTCATTGCAAACTAACACCGTAATTCCTCACCTACTTGATGTAAAATCTAACAGATCACATCTCAAAACTAACATCATTCCCCTCATGTTGCCATCCTTTTTTTAATCACAACACTCATCTAGAATTCAAGGTTAGTGTAAATTACTAAACACAGATACAAATATAATTGCTCACATCTTATACTACTTATGACTACGAGATAAAATTAAGAAACACGTACCTACTAAGACCTCATGACAAGTAGTCAATCTTTACCGCTACGTCTACATACTTACAGATAACTGCAACATTTTTTTCACAACTTAAGTACTATTTACCCACTTACTATAAATCGTTACTTGACTAGTTTTATAACCTTCTAAATATTATGGGGCTCTCCTTTAAAAAAATCATAAACCTAGCATGGATCTATCACCTCATGAATACTCTTCTCTTATATTCAACACATATACTTGGTCTTCACTAACACAATGGAATTGACATAAACTTCTTTCCAATTTAAGTACACTCTAACTAATCATAACTTGTAACTATCCCTCTACCTTCTATCATGAACTCTATACAAAATTATTATTCTTTAGTGTACTCATAAAGAAAAATCATCATTTATAACTGACTAGGTGTATGACTGCAATAACACAATTTGCCTCATCACTATCTCCCTTTCTTAGATGATTGGACCTCTGCATGCATTCTTGTAACGCTGGGGCACTTTTATTTCTACTAGCTTATAATATCTCAACTCACACTATCTTTCAGGTGAAGATACTACCCAAGCACTCTAAAACATGCTTCCTCATAAGGGTCTCAAATAAAATAGGGTTTAGAGAAGAGAGTTCATCTCGCGTTTAGCTCAAACGCAAGATTCATATGAATATAGGTGCATTCTTTCGAATCTCAATAGTTAAATCACTCACAGGATTCTCTCAAGCCCTTCTGCAGTCTCATGACTTCCTCAAGATTTTTTTTGAGAGTTACTCATCGATAATGATATGACTTTACTTTTCAACTACCTTGAGTATGAGGGGTAGTCAAATGGATATATGATAAACAGTCAAGCTAGAAGAAACTTTCATAGATTTAAACTCAATCACATGAATATGAGTAGAAGAGAGTGAAGTGTTTCCTAATTGTTGTAGCCTCCTAATTTTAGATGTGGCGCACTTCACACTGATAAAAAAAACTCTACACACATGGCTTCATAGACACCCTAGGACTCTTGAACCTTGTGTTCTGATACCAAGTTTATCATACCCAGAGACTACACCCTAGGTGTAACTGGAACTCGAGAACCCTTTTTGCGAGCCCTTGGCCTGGCTACATGACTTACATGACACTAAACCATATGCGAAAGCTTAAAATAGGTGAACACTTAGACATTCAAAAGAAGTCTTAAAACATAGTCTTTTCAAAATACTTAACATGATTTATAAAATAAAAAAACATCATGAGAAAATAGTGGAAAACATCTAATACTATCTGTCTATTAAGCCTCTAACAACATACGATATGTGTCGGGACAGGACCCACTGTTGGTGTCTTTTTAAAAATAGGGCAGCACAGAAAGATAAAAAATCTCTCTCAATATTTATTAAGCATAACAAGGCTTTAAATAGCCACTTGACAACCTAATATGCAGAAAATCTGCATATCAAGAATTTAAAAATACTAAATAATCTCAACAATTAAAACAACCTAACAAATATTTAAAATTGAAATTCATCCTAAAACTAGGTAACTTATTATTTTGAAAGAAAATGTCTGCAGTAACTAAAAGCAAACTCAATACTCCTCTTTTTCATTCGATACTGCATTTTAAAAAAGTTGCTCCTCAATTTTTGCTTCTGCAACTTGTGCTTGAAGATTGTTCTTAAGCTTGCACACTTTTGTAACATGAAGGGCTTGTTTGCAATTTCCATATATTGTATTAGGTCTCCACCAACAAAGATTTTCCAAGTGTGATTTTCTTTTGCAGTATTAGCAAAGAGGGTAATTATCTTTTTCTTTTCTATTTTGTGCATAAAAAGCACCATCAATAATATTATCTTGCTTGAAGGCTTGTCTTTACTCTTGAGCTTGAAGAGCACTGATCTTAGGCAAATTTATATGCCAACGTTATCGATATTTTCCCATTATAAGATTTAATTGAAGAATAATCTTAAGTCTATTAGTTTGATTTTTTTTAACTTGTGATGATTGTGCACTAAAACACATGATTAGATCATTCACAAAATTTCGAGAAAATTGGAGTCGATTTGGAGAAGGAGAAGCAAGGACGTGCCAAAATAGGCTAAGGTTGGAAGTACCAGTGCCTGGTGTATTGCATGGCGCGCCATACCAAGGCTCAAACTACAGACACCATGCAGTGGCGCTCTGTTGGGCGTGAGGCGCCAACGCCCTAACGACAGGTGTGATGCCAGGCGCGACGCGCCACCATGGAAATTACTGAGGCCAGAGCCTAGCGCGCTGGCAGGCGCGACACACCACAATGCAAACTTCAAAGGACTTAGCCTAGCGCGATGGCTGGCAAGAAGCCCTAAATCCTGTCTGACTTTTCCAGCGAAAATTGTATTAAATAGGATTCCTAGTTGAAGTAGAATTTGTCCTTAGTTTTCCTAGCTTCTATAAATAAATCCCTACGACTTATTCGTTGGGGTTTCCACATTATTTTGGTGTGCAAGAGCAAGTTCCATCATTTGTATTAGGTTTCAATTTTCTAACTTTTTTTATTTCCGAAAATCGCATGATCATCTGTATTTTGTGTTTTCCAAACATTATGAGTGGCTAAACGCCCTAGTTCTGGGGCTGTCGCTACGGATTGATTGTTGATTATTTAAGGCCTTTTGAATTAATTCTTGGTTATCATTTAGGTTACTTTTATATTCTTGTTTTAGTATTTCTTGACTGGTCATCTAGATATAAATATATTGTCTATTCTTAAAATCGAGAGAGGCGAGAATAGATAGACCAGAAATATAGAAAGCTCGATCATCCATTGAGTTGATCTGTGTTCAGGAGTGATGCCCGGACAAAAAACCTGATTGGTTACGAAATCGGATGAAATATAAATGCTTGCCAATTAGGCCTGTCTATCCCTGCTCAACAAAGTAGTTATAACAACTAAATAAAGTAGGTGACTAGAGGTCGAGAGACCCAACTGATACAATTAAACCTGTAAACCAGTAATTTGATAACCAAAATTAGTTCTGTGCCTTAAAGATGATACATGAGATCCATTGCATGTTGCTGCCTTGGAATTTTCTTTTACTTGCTTGAAACATCATCTTAAAATCGTTCACAATTAGTTACTTTTATTTATTGCATAATTCATAATAGTAGTTAAGAATCATCAAACTCTTTTAGACGGTTACTCTGTTTGATTGTGGAATTTAGTTGTTAAATATAAGTTCATCACAAGTCCCTTGGGAACAAAAACTCATTTCTAAAAGAAATTATATTGCTTGTGCGACCACGTACAAGCTCCCCAATATACTCGCAGGTGTACATGGTCGCGCATGTTTTTGGCGCCGCTGCCGGGGACTTAGAAATTGATTTGTATTTGATCTTCTTAAGTGTACAATTAGATTGTTCAAGTGCTAATAACTTGATCTTAGCTCTTTTGTATTGCAGGCACTTGACTCTTAAGTCTCGCTCGGAAAGGAGAACTTATCAAACCATACAACGAACACGAAAGAGATTTACATCGACGTAGAAAAATGGCTAATCTGTGATGTCAAGGAGAATTGGGGTTGGGTCTTCAGGAATACAATGAGAGTAACAACCATGAAAATGTGAACAACCAAGAGGACTTGAATAACCAAGAGGTACCCCCTATCATACTTGCAAGACTAGTCCGTGACGTGGCAGTCCCACTCATAGCCAATGTGGCGTCTATTATAAGGAAACTACCACCGGGTGGTAGATTTGAACTAAAACAGAACATGGTACATCTTATCCACTTAATGGGGCAATTCACTAGACTTCCCCATGCGGATCCTCAAATCCACATGCAGAATTTTTTGGAAATAAGTGATACATACATTTCGAATGGAGTGTCATCAGATTATGTCAGGCTGGCGTTGTTTCCAATCTCGTTATAGGGAGCCGCCAGGTAGTGGTTAGAACAAGAGCCACCAAATTCTATCACTACATGGGATTATCTAGCAAAAAGGTTCTTGAGTCGATTTTTTTAATAAAGTAAAACCTCGCGGTTAAGGAAAGAAATACTGAGCTTCACATAAAAAATGGGGAGAATATGTACCAAGCATGGGTCGTTTCAAACAATTGTTAAATTCTTGTCCACATCACTACCAAGCTAATGAGGTACTTGCTCATACTTTCTATGAGGGTTTGGATTATAATGTAAAGGTACTTCTTAATAGTGCAGCAGGTGGACAAGCGTTAGCAAAAACGTGTGAAGAGATATTTGATCTCCTAGATAAACTCTCTGAAGGAAACCCCGGTTATGAAGGAGAAATAACAAGACCCCGACATAAAGAGCTGCAGGAATCTTAGATGTAGATCAAGCTACTACAATAAATGAAAAACTAGATGCGATGTAGCAAAGAATGACCATGCACTTTAAACAAATATCCCTAAATCAAGCATCGATGAATGTTGTACAATAAGCAGCGAGTTGGTATGGAGTTTGTGGTAGTGGAGCACATGAAACTGAACTCTGCGAGTTAAATCTGAATTCTGTAAACTATGTGGGGAATGCCCAAAGAGGTGGAGGTCAGCAAAACTATGGTAATACCTATAAATCTTGTTGGAGAAACCATCCTAACTTCTGATGGGTTGGGAACCAAAACCAAGCACAGGGGGCCAACCAATACCGCTCACAAGGGACGGGACAACAATACCAAAATCCTAGCCAAAACGTAAATCCAAGTGCACCGAAAGAGGGGATGACCAACGAAGAGTTACTCCAACAACTTATGCCAGAAATCGGTACAAGATAAATGCTTGGATAGATAAACATGATGAGAACATAAGAAACATCCAAATGTCCCAAATGACTTTAGAAAAGCAAGTTGCGCAAGTGGCTAATGCACTCAACTTGCGTCCTCAAGAAGGTTTGCCTGGTGATACTAAACCCAATCCCAAGCAACTGAATGCGGTGAGTACTAGAAGTGGGTTACAACTAGAGGAACTAGCTTCAAAGAAGAGAAATATTGAGGTAGTAACTAAAGAAAAGAAAGCAGAAGAGGTGGTAAAGAACCCCAATGTTGAGAAGTCCGTTTCTCAAATAAGACCACCCGCTCTATTTCCACAAAAGCTTCGAAAGCAAAATGAAGATAAATTCTTCGGTAAGTTTCTCTCTCTCTTTAAATAGGTTCATATTAACCTACCTTTGGTTGACATTTTGCAGGGAATTCCCAAGTATGCTAAGTATGTGAATGAGATCGTGGCTAACAAAATGAGGCTCACGAAATATGAAACGGTAGCACTTACTGAAGACTGCAACTCTAGAATTCAGAAAAGATTGCATAAGAAGTTAAAGGATTCGGCTAGTTTTACTGTGCAAATTACAATTGGGAAAACTGTTCATGCCCAGGGGTTGTGTGACTTAGGTGCAAGAATTAATCTTATGCCTTTATCATTGTATAAGAAACTTGGGTTAGGAAGTCCAAAACCAACCACTTTCATTCTCCAACTCGCCGATAGATCCATTTCTAGGCCTGAGGGGGTAGTAGAGGATGTGTTAGTACAAGTAGGTTCATTGATCTTTCCGATGGATTTTGTGGCCTTAAACTTTGAGCATGATCCTGAAGTTCCATTCATTTTGGGGCGTCTGTTCTTAGCTATGGAGAATGCATTGATTGATGTAGCAGTAGTGCAGTTAACTATGAGGGCACATGATAAGGTTGAAGTGTTTGATGTCTACCGCACCTTGAAATTACCATTTGTCTATGAAGAGTTGTCTACCATTACAGTTGTATATCTCGCAGTAGAATCGCAACTCATTGCATCCGAGGATCCCTTAGAAAGAGTGTCGGTAGGACATGATGTAGATGGAGATATTGAGGCTCAAGAGATAAAGTCTTGCTTGAATCTAGCAGCCCTAGAAATACACGAACGCAGAGTAGAGCCATTGGATCGTGAGTTAGGGCCTACACCCAAACCCTCACTCGAAAAAGCACCTAAGTTGGAATTGAAAACTCTGCCTACTCACCTAAGGTATGTGTATTTGGGTACTAATGAAACATTACCCATAATACTTTCTGCAGAATTGTCTCAAATACAAGTTGAAGTGACATTGAGAGTCTTAAGGCGGAGAAAGAAAGCTATTAGATGTCAGATGACTAATATTCATGGGATTAGTTCGGCGTTATGTATGCACAAAATCTATTTGGAAGATGATCACAAACCAAGTGCAGAACATCAACGTAGACTAAATCTTGTGATGAAATAAGTAGTGAGAAAGGAAGTAATAAAGTGGCTAGATGTTGGAATTGTGTACCCGATATCTAATAGTTAGTGGGTAAGTCATGTGTAGTGTATTCCCAAGAAAGTGGGTATGGAAATGGTAAGGAACGAGAAACATGAGTTTATTCCCACTAGAGCAGCACCTGATGGAGAATTTGTATGGATTACCGGAAGCTGAATGATGCCACCCGAAAAGATCACTACCTGGTTCCCTTCATTGATCAGATTCTTGACCGACTAACAGGGTAGGATACTATTGCTTCTTAGATGGGTATTCCGGATATAATTAGATTTTGATTGCGCCAGAGGATCAGGAAATGACCACGTTCACATGTCCCTATGGTACCTATGCTTTCAAATGCATGCCATTTGGACTTTGCAATGCACCTGTGACTTTTCAAAGGTGTATGCTGGCCATTTTTCATGATATGGTGTAGGAATTTGTAGAGGTGTTCATGGATGATTTCTCTGTCTTTGCGAAGTCTTTTGAGGTATGTTTTCGAAATCTTGATAAAGTACTTGCTAGATGTGAAGAAACCAATTCAGTACTAAATTGGGAAAAGTGACATTTCTTAGTTCGAGAAGGTATAGTATTGGGTCATATGGTTTCGAAATTAGGATTATAGGTAGATAAAGCCAAGGTGGAAGTTATTGAAAAATTGCCCCCTCCTATCTCTATAAAAGGGGTGCAAAATTTCCTTCGACATGCAGGTTTTTACCGAAGATTCATCAAGGATGTTTCCAAAATTGCAAGTCCTATGTGCAGTCTTTTGGAGAAGGAGGTGACATTTGAATTTGATGATATGTACTTGAAAGATTTTGAGATGTTGAAGAGGAACTTGATTGAGGCTCCCATCTTAATTGCTCCTAATTGGGAATTATCATTTGAACTCATGTATGATGCAAGCGACGTAGCAGTGGGTGCAGTGCTGGGACAAAGAAAAGATAAGGTGTTCCATTCGATCTATCATGTACGCAAGACCCTGGATTTTGCAAAAGCTAATTACACAGTGATTGAGAAGGAGATGCTAGCTCTAGTGATTGCCTTCGACAAGTTCAGATCGTATTTGGTAGGTACCAAGGTGATTGCTTTTACTGACCATGCAGCTATTAGCTACTTATTCAACAAAAAGGATGCTAAATCAAGGCTGATTCAGTGGATAATGCTTCTCCAAGAATTTTACCATGAGATCAAAGATAGAAAGGGTACTGAGAATCAAATAGCTGATCATTTGCTAGGTTGGAAGATTTTTCACATGTACATAAAGAGGAACAAATTCGGGAAGAGTTTTCGGATGAACAGTTGATGGCACTAGATATCTCTCAAGTGCCTTGGTATGCAGAAATAGTGAATTTGATAGTAAGTGGAGAGAACCCTCCAGATGCAACCACTCAACAAAAGAAAAAGCTAACTCATGATGCTAAGTTCAATTTTTGGGATGAACCGTTCTTATTCAAGCAAGGAGTGGATAGGGTGGTGAGAAGATGTATTCCAGGGTATGAGGTAAAGAAAGTGCTCGAAATTTTACATGCTAGCCCATATAGAGGTCACCATGGAGGAGAGTGCACGGCACATAAGGTACTACAATCTGGTTTCTTTTGGCCCTCTTTATTTAAAGATTCTATTGCTTTTGTGAAGGGTTGTGATAAATGCCAAAGGTTGGGTACGATATCAAGAAGACATGAGATGCCGCTAAGTAACATTCATGAGGTGAAATTTTTTGATGTGTGCAGTATGGACTTCATGGGTCCCTTCCCGCCATCCAATGAAACCAGTATATCCTTGTGGTTGTTGATTAAGTGAGTAAATGGGTTGAGACTGTAGTTCTGCCCTCAAATGATTCAAGGATTGTGATTCAGTTCATCAAAAAGCATATTTTTACTCGATTTGGCACTTCTAGGGCGATCAAAAGTGATGGAGGTAAGCATTTCATTAACCATCTAGTGAAAAATCTTCTTGCTAAGTATGGTATTTGTCATAAGGTTGCTATGGCTTACCATCCTCAAACAAGTGGGCAAGTGGAATTTTCGAATAGATAGGTAAAGAAAATCTTGTAGAAAACGGTCCATGCTCAAAGAAAGGATTGGTTGGAAAAGTTAAATAATGCATTGTGGGCATATAGGACTACAAATAAGACACCTATCGTGACTTCTCCCTATCACATAGTGTTTGGTAAAGCGTGTCATCTTCCGGCAGAATTAGAACACCAAGCTTATTAGGCAATAAATAAGCTAAATCTGGACCCCGAGTTAGCCGGTAGGAAGAGAGTGGATAAATTTCATGAAATTGAGGAGTTTAGGTTCCATGCTTATGAGAATGCCAAGCTCTACAAAGAAAAGACGAAAATGTGGCATGACAAGCACATAGTTCCTCGCACTTTCAGTCTAGGAGAAAAGGCTCTACTCTTTAACTCTAGATTAAGGTTATTCCCCAGAAAACTAAGGTCTAAATGGAGTGGTCCCTTCGAAGTGGTAAGAATGACACAACATGGTGTCGTTGAACTTAAAAGTCATAGTCCAACGTTCTTGGTGAACGAGCAAAGAGTTAAGCACTACTTTGGGGAAGATGCAGATCATGATCGGTCGGCTCTTGAACTAAATGACGAATGATCCAAGCTGAGTCGAGCCGCGACGTTAAACCAAGCGCTACACGGGAGGCAACCCATGAACAATATGTAATTGATAGGTAGTTAAAATTCTTAGAATCTATGAAGTATTTTTGTTTATTAGTTTTTTAGATAAATAGGATTTTCATTATTTGTAACTTAGTTTGTAGTAGTGAAAAAAAAAAAATCGGAGAGGGGCGTACTGTCTGGTGCGCCACGCCAGGAAGAAAACTACAGAGAATATTCCTGGCGCTCTGAATGGCGTGCTGCGCCAGAGCCCTGTTGACAGACACGTCCCATTGGCGCTACCAGGGTGCATCACGCCACCAACGCACCTATGCGCAGTTTTTTTACCACACTAGGTCACCTGACCCACAACCCATTCCAACCCCTTTTAAATCCCCAAAACCTATTCAACACCCATATTTCCTACATCCCAACCGACCAAGACCACTAAAATTCCCCAAAACCCTTTCACTTCTTCTTCTTCCTTCATCCCCTTATCTCCTCAGTAAAATCCCAAGACAGCCTTCTTTCTCCCACATTTCACTATAAAAACCCCATTCCACCATTCCACCTCACTTCAACTCTTTCTCTTTGAAATTTTCTTCTTCTTTCCTCTCCACCTTGCACAAACCCCCCCCCCCATATTTTATTTCTAATTTTTTCTTTTCTCCATTTTTCTTCTTCTAAGTGGGTACTAATGGCACAAAAAGCTAGGAATGTGGAAGCAGGTGTGGGTTCTAAGAAAAATTAGAAGGGTGAGGCTACTGGGTCTTCAAGTAGCCAAGAACTATTCCAAAAATTTGGCAAGAAGGCCGTGGAGAGGTATGGGCACAAATGGTTTGAGTGCCAAAAAGAGGCAAAATACCTTGGGGATGAGTACGTGAATGAGGTAAGGTTGCAAACCCAATTTTCAGTTATTTACAATACTGTGAATAGTCTTGGGCTGCGATTTATGTTTAAGGATCAGGGTGACTATAGTTTGACATTGGTTCGGGAATTTTATGCTAATTGGAATATGGAAACTTGGTTCAACAAAACTGTTCCAATTCGAGGTAAAGATGTGAAGTTTACTGCCAAGGTGCTGAATTTGTTTTTGGGTACCCCTAACTGTGAGGCTGAGGATTTTAATAGGTTGAAGGAAAACCCACCTTATAGAGATATACTTCATACATTGTGTGGGATAGATTCTACCGCTAGGTAGGATAGAAGTAAGGACAACAGAAGGCATTCTACCCTCCACTATGCTAATTTTAATCAGGTTGCAAAAGTTTGGTTGAAAATTGTATGTAGTGTCTTTTTATCGGCCGTGAACTTACCGATGTGACGAGAGATAGGGTGGTGTTGGTTTATATGTTGATGAAGAGGATACCCATTAATGTTGGGGCAATTTTAAGGCAAAATATAATGAAGTTTAGAAATAATATGCAGTGGCGATTTTGTTATGAGGGGATTATTACCCGGTTTCTGAGGGCTGAGGGAATAGAGGAGGAGGAATTAAACATGAATGTTTCTAGGCACCCCACTTGATTTGCAAAATAGTACATGTGACTCGAACTAAGGCACTCGACACATCCCATGGTCCTGTTTTATCGGCACAGAAACGGCAAGCACAAGATGATTGTGTGATGGCCTGCATGTTTGGTATGGCAGAGTTACAACTGAGGATTGGGGGTCGCCCGGTCATGGATAATGAGATGGAGACCTTGGCAGAGCGCTACCCGTTGACTGAGAGTGCAATGTATCTTTGCAGGGTTGGTCCGGTATTTCAAGAGACTCTTGTGATGACAAGGCCACTACGGATGAGGAGATGGTTGATGATGATGAGGAGGATGTTGTTGATGAGGACGTCAATGCTTTGAAGGTGTTCGATTGAGGTCATGATGACAACGAGGTCTAAGGGAGTATCTCTTATTCTATACTTTGATTTTCTTTGTATGCACTGAGGACAATGCTAATCTTTGAGTGTGGGGTGGTAGATATATCTCTTTTGTATATAAGTTTTTACTACTTTATCGGTTCTTTAACTTTTAGGATTATCTTTTATTTTGGGTTTCTCAGACTTTGTTTTCGGTACTTTTACTGAGGATAGTCCCTTTGAACGGATTAGGTTTAGTTTTATTGTTTTATGGAGTCATAGAGTCATCATAGGAGTGACAGTTCTCGATGATGGATGGATGACGATCGTATTAAGGGAAAATTAGTCACGTAGACGAGTAGAATGGAAAAACCAAGTTTGGTATTTTGAAACTATGTCCGAAAAAGTTAGCCAGACGTCATGGGTAGTCATAATTTTTTTGAAAATGGAAAAGCATGATAACCTTGAAACAAGCATGTGCTCTTTGTTTTGACTCTGAATGAATCTACATGGGCTTAATTGTGTAGCAATACCATAATGTAAGTTGTATGAGCATGTTAGTATGATATGTCCTTCTGTGTGTTGTGATGCAATGTGTGGTGAGTTCTTGTTGGTTCTTGCTTCAATTGATATCTAGAACTTGCCCAGTGTGTGTTAAATGAGTAGCTTGTATGACTTTGGGAATATGATTGAGGCATAAAAAGCCAATTCTTGACTCTAATTGTATGCCTTCCAATGAAATTACCCCTAGTGAAGCCCCATTGAGCCTTTAGCCTTGTTTGTTTGATAAGCCACATGATAAGCCGAAACCCTTTTGATTGATACTGAGGTCTTTGATCCTAATGTAATCCTTAATGCACTATGTTTAGAAGAAAGGTTGAAAGTGATGGTTGATGTGAAAAAGTGTGGAAATTTTAGATTGTGTGGAGAATAAAAGTAGAAGAAAAACTCTGTTTTGGCCCTGGTCCTTAGTGACAATGTGCACCTCAACTCAATTGAGGGTGGCTATTTCTGAAGTATGCTTAAAACATTGGCCCTGGTCCTACCAAGGATATATTGTACCTCACTCAGGCCTTAAAACCATGAGTTGAGGGTGGCTAGTGCATAGGCATACATAAAAAATAATTTTAAAAAATAATAATAAGAGAATAAAGGTAAAAGATGGACCAACGAAAAATATTCATGAAGTGTGTACTAAGAAGAAAGAAAGGCTAAGTAGGATGTTTGTTGGCAAAGCAATGGCATGTGCATTAGGGAGGTGTAGTCACTAAAATGAGTCCTAAATATTCCCACCCTTACCCTAAGCCGACATTACAACCAAATAGAAGTCCTCTTGATTCTTTGAGAAATATGATGTGAAAGTGAAAATACACTATGGGCAAGCTTATGGCATATTAAGAGAAGTACGAACTTTATTTGTGAGAGTGAGTACAATGTTTGAAAAATAGGCCTTGTTTATAATATGATTGCTTGAGTGAAAGGCTATACTAAACACAAAATGAGTGAGGGTATTCATGGCACATGTTTGGATTGTCTAATTGGTGTGTTTGTATAAGTTTGCATTAGCCGGGAAAAATAAAAAAAGAGTCATTCTTTGAGCATGTGAGTTGTAACTTGGTATATCATAATGATATAATTAAATTGTTGAAATATTACATCCAATATGAACTACAAAATCATGATTAAATGTGTTTGGTTGATTTTAAGGTGGGTTGATAAGTCCAAGGGTGATGAAAAGGAGTTGATGGTCTAAATATTGCTTGAGGACAAAGAAAGGTTTAAGTGTGGGGTGGTGATCTTAGGCATATTTATATGCCAAAGTCATCGATATTTTCCCATTATGAGATTTAATTGAAGAATAATCTTAAGTCTATTCACTTGATTTTGTTTAGCTTGTGATGATTGTGCACTGAAACACATGATTAGATGTTTCAGGAACATTTGAGAAAATTGGAGTCGATTTGTAGAAAATAGAAGCAATGACGTGCAAAAATAGGCTAAGGCTGGAAGTACCAGTTCATGGCGTACTGCCTGGCGCGCCACGGCAAAGCTCAAACTACAGACACCATGTAGTGGCACTCTGATGGGCGAGAGGCGCCAAGGCCCTAACAACAGGCGCGATGCCAGGAGCGATGCGCCACCATGAAAACTATTGAGGCCATAGCGTAGCGCACTGGCAGGCGCGCATAATGCGAACTTCAGAGGACTTGGCCTTGCGCGATGGCTGGCGCGAAGCCCCAACTCCTATCCGACTTTTCCAGTGAAAATTGTATTAAATAAGATTCCTAGTTGAAGTAGAATTTGACCGTAGTTTTCCTAGCTTCTATAAATAGACCCCTAGGGCTTATTTGTAGCTGGTTCGACATTATTTTGGTGTGCAAGAGAAAGTTCCATCATTTGTAATAGGTTTCGATTTTCTATCTCTTTTTATTTCCGAAAATCGCATGAACAATTGTATTTTGTGGTTTTCAAATATTATGAGTGGCTAAACACCTTAGTTCTGGGGCTGTAGCTACGAATTGAATGTTGATTATTTAAGGCTTTTTGAATTAATTCTTGGTTATTGTTTAAGTTACTTTTATATTCTTGTTTTAGTACTTCTTGAGTGGCCATCTAGATATAAATACATTGTCTATTCTTAAAATCGTGAGAGGCAAGAATAGATAGACAAGAGAATATAGGAAGCTCGATCATCCATTGAGTTGATGTGTGTTCAGGAGTGACGCTGGGATGAACAACTTGCTTGGTTACGAAACAAGATGAAATTTAAATGCTCACCAATTAGGCCTGTCTATCCCACCACTCAACGATGTAGTTAGAACAACTAATTGGAGTAGGCGACTAGAGGTCGAGAGATCCGACTCATACAATTAACCCTGTAAACCAGTAATTTGATAACCGAAATTAGTTCTTTTCCTAAAATATGATACATGAGATCCATTGCATTCTGCAGCCCTAGAATTGTCTTTTACTTGCTTGAAACATCATCTTAAAGTCGTTCACAATTAGTTACTTTTATTTATTGCATAATTCGTAGTAGTAGTTAATAATCATCCAACTCTTTTAAACGGTTAGTTTTGTTTGATTGTGGAATTAAGTTGTTAAATATAAGTTGATCATAAGGAAGAAACAGAGTCTTTTTGGATGACGAGGAATGATTTTAAGAGAGAAAAAAAATTACCTGGATTGTTTGATTGACAAGTGTTTGATATTCTTGATCATGGAAATGGCAATAAAGAAGGGTTGGATTTGGCTTTCGTGTCAGAAATTTTGTTTGATAGTGGCAGAAGTGTTGTTGTAGGGGATGATGGGTTGTTTTCAGATGTACCACAAATGAATGAGGATGCTATTCCTATGCTAACTTCAGAGCAACCACATCAGCCACTGTGTCAAGTTTCTCCTACACAAGCAAGTACAAGAAAATCTACCACTCGAGGAGCTGATAAAGGAAGAGGTCAAGAATGAAGGAAAAGAAAGAGAAACGACTCCAATACAAATGAGGAAAAATCAAGGAATGTCCAACATCATTTAGTGAAAGCACTAGAGAGGAATGGCAAAATGGTGAGCTCCCAACTTGAAGCTTAGAATATGCATTCTGAAGAGGATACGGAGCAAAGAAAGGACCATGTTGATAACTTAATAGTTGTGCTTAACAAGTTTGCATGTGCTTTAGGAAGAATTGCAGATAAGTTATAGTGCCTAGTTCATTTAGTTAGTGCAAAATATGTTCTTTTAAGCTTTCAAAGGCTTTGTCTTGGACAAAAAAAACACAACACAACTACAGAAGAAATAGTTGCTTTTTCTTAATTCTTTTTATACAAAAGTATCTCTATATGTTGTCACAATTTCTAGTCTGTTAGGCTCCTCTGTATATCTCACTACTTGGGCTTGCTTGCTCGTTTTGCAGAAACATTGTATACAAATTATAATATCTCGCTTCTCGTTGTCATTCTATTAGCATGAATTCCTTTAATCTATGGCATCTAATATAAAAATATTTTTAAAAAATATGTTTTCTTAGTAATTTAAGTGATTACGAAAGTTTTAAAATTGAATATTTTAATTGTGGAAAAATCATATTTAGAATAATTTTATGTTTTTCTTAAATATATTAAAATCTACATCTTGCTTAAATTTGTTTTTGTTGATGTGCAATACTCACCAACTTCTTGTTATTGGACTCACATTGAATATTTTTCTAAACTAATTTTTAGGGGGGGGGGGATCTGAGATAATTTCAAAAAACACTAATCAGAACGATGCGTTTAAACATAGTGGGGAAAGGGAAGCCATATCCTACCTTAAGGAAGAACACACAAACTCCAAATCATGACTTAGGAGGTTTTCCATTCGGAACGACCTCTGAACACTACCACACTATCAAGAATGAAATCACAACACTAATACAGTTGTTTAGACACTAAAGTCAACTATAATAGAGACATACCTAAATTGGACTTAGAATGTGAAATATGGGACCCACACCGAAAATTCCA